>VSMD01023293.1:0-35986 GCA_008750895.1 Mirza zaza | reverse complement strand
GAGCCTACCAGGGACAGGATAAAGTGAGAATCACTGTGGGGGTGGATGCATGATCAGTATGTAAACAGCTTGGGTATAAAAGGTCACTAGCACACAAGGGGAGGTCCCTGCCCGAAGAAGAGGCCACTGCGCTGGCACTCTGGGGGCTCGGACCCTGGCTCGAGCTAGACAATAAAACTCCTTTTAATAATTACAGCCTCGGTGACTCTGTCTCTCTGTCCCGTGGCCATGCGAATCTAGACTATAACATGAGAACACTCCAGGGGCCTGGCCTACAGAACTGACTTTTGGGTCAAATACACTCGCAGGGGATCCAGAGCCTCTGCTTAGTGGCTGTGTGACCTGGGGTCAATGGGTTAGACACTGTGAGCCTAGTTTCCCTTTCTGTCAACACATTATTGTTATTTTAGGAACAAGGTTTGGTGTGTCACCCAGGCTGGAGTGCAGTGGCACAGTCATAGCTCGCTGTAGCCTCCAACTCCTTGGTTCAAGCGATCTTCCAGCCTCAGCCTCTGGAGTACCTAAGAATACAGCTCTCAGCTACCACGCTTGGCTAAATTTACGTTTTTTTTGTACAGAGTCTCACTGGTTTCTGCCCGGGTACCATCTGCCCAGGCTCATCTTGAACTCCTCGTCTCAATGATCCTCCTGCCTCTGCCTCCCAAAGTGCTGGGATTGCAGGTGTGAGCCAACACGCCCGGCCTCAACACGTTATTAAAACTGTCCTGCTCCAGGGGCTGCGGAGATTATGCAGTGTGAGGATGTGGCTTGTGGTTCCGTCTTCAGAGTGTGTGGACACTGCGCAGCTGTTGTCCTCAGTTTGGGCGCTTTGACCAAAAAAAAGAGAGGCAGCAGGAAAGCTGCGTGTGACATTCTGCTGTGCAGAGCCCGCGTCCCTGTCCCTGGTCCTCGTCCCTCCACATGGCACTCACTGCATCCCCTGCTCCTGCAGCGTCTGAGGCCGGGGCTGCGCAGGAGGGCAGGGCCGCTCCAAAAGGCGCGGGTGGATTCGGGCAGGAGCTCAGACTCTCCCCACTAATGTCTCAGATGAACTTTATTTTCTGTGACTCCAAAAGGAGACTTTCAGCCACTGAGAGAGGGAAAGAGGAGGAAGGGGAGAGACGGATCCAGCTGGCAGCATTGAGCGCTCCCCTCCTTCTATGTCCCGGTCATCCCAGGTCCCAGCCTCCTTCAGAGCATCTGGGGACCCTGGTGGAGGCGCACAGGGACACCCCAATGTCCACGGCGCAGGAGGCCAGTGCTGGGGCTTCCCTGCATCCTGCCAGCTGTCCCACAGCTCTTGGGTGGGAGGGGATGCCACCTTACAAGAGTGACAGACAACCTCAAAAGGACGTCCCGACCCCACGTGACCCAGGATTCCTGAGTCTCCAGCACCAATAGTTCCTCTTAAGTTTTTCTTGGGTTGAGAAACAGCCTGTGGAAAGCATGCACACCTGCTCAGCAACCTGTGATCCTAACACAAGGTTTTGCCAAGACCAAGGATTGTTCAGAAGTGGTGCAACCATTTTATGAGCTTATTATGAAAAAATAGAGGCTAGTTCTATTAGCCACATATTTTCTTTCTGCATTTTAGTGGGATCTAGTTCATGGAAGTCAGTCTGCAGGGGACTGGAATTGGTTCAGTGTCTCTTTAAACGTTGCAGAAACCCACGTCCTGCTGGGTGTTAACCTTCGCAGTGGTGGCTACAGCCCTTCTCTCTGTCAAAGTCCTTTTCACGAGCGGAGCGGAGGAAAGACTGGTCATGTTTTCCTATATATTAGTTAATAACTTTATTAACTAAGGAAACCACTATCTACTGAGTGCTTACAGTAAGGTGGCACTGTGCCAGACACCAGGGTCCCAGTGGAACCCCCAGTGGACTGTCCCTGCAATTCCGTTGAGAAGACACATGATAGGAAAGTATTACTCGCACACGGGTCAGTGTTCAATTGCAACTGTGAAAATCTCCCCTAAGAGAAGGTAGGTGGACCCCTGAGACTCCCAACAGGGATTTGCCCTGGTCGGGGGTCAAGGTCACCCTGGAAGGGCCCAGGTGGCCCCAGTGTCCATCGTGCTGGGTCAGTTGATCCTGAACAGGACACGAGGCCTGGCGAGGCGAGCCTGAGGTCGCCAGAAGTGAGGCAGCCTCCTCCCCTCTCTGGGCTTCTGGTTCTTGGGCCTGGACTCCGGGTGGAGCAGCGGGGCCTTCTGACCCACAGGCAGCCCTGGCAGGGCGGGCAGGGGCGCTCTGCAACCCCCACATGGAGCTCGGTATTTCAGCCTGGGAATTTGAACACTTAAAACTTAGAATTGCTGACTGCACCAGTGATAAGTCATAATTGCTGATTGTAGCAGTTACAGTGGTTCTCTTTGTTCTTCAGTCTTCTGCTAGCGCTGAGCTTCCAGGGAAGTCCTGTTTCGACTGTGCTGGGAAATTAAGGGACCAACCGGCTTTGTCAGGTGTGGGAAAACACAGGGGACTGTGATGTTCCCACTCCTGAAGACATCGTGGTGGTGACTGCGCCGACCGCCCCAGACAATGGTCAAATGCGGTGGCCATTCAGGAGGGTCCTTGGTGGCAGCGGCCAGGGTGAGGAAGCACAAAGACATGGGACCTGAGCACTTTTGGGACCTCCCCTGGGCCAGCCACAGGGAATGGAGAGATCTCCAGGGGCGGCTAATGCTCAGCGTGTGACGCAGGGGCAGCGTGGGCCGTGGCAGTTGGGAGTGGAAAGAGAGTGTTGCTCCACCCGGTAGTCACAGTGGGGCCGACTGGACCTTTGAGTTAAGGAGAAAAACTTTCTAAACAGGAAGGTCAACGGGAGGGTGACTGGAAAGGTGTTGGGGATGTGAGGGTGTTGTCGGTGGAGGCGGGGACCACATGGTGTGACCGCACTGGGAGGTAATTAAGGGTTTTCACCTCCAGAGAGTGAGAGTAACAGTGTGCAGCTGTGCCAACGTGACATCCGTGTAAGATGATGCGGTCAGTGTGCCGGGCACCTGCCATGTTCCAGACGTGGTGCCGGGTGTCCTACATGCTCTGTCACATGTGACACTTCCGACGGCACCCGATGCGGGTCGTCACCCCATCCTGGAGATGAGGGGACTGAGTCTTGGAGAGTCAAGGGCTTCCTCCAAGGTCACACAGCCAGAAATGGCTGAAACTACCGGCCTGTGTCCCACCAACGTGACTTTCCTGCTTTCAGGTTCAGAATCTAGAAAACATTGTAGACGTCCCTTCTGAAGTGACAGATAGGCATGTTTATTGATTCTTGAGACTTGTGACAGTGAGACCATCCTTTAGCCCATGAGAGGGGACAGTGAGAGAGGAAAGGAAATAGTGAGAGGATGACACAGAGACTGATGTCTCGTTCCTCTCCTGGAGACCCTCACAGCTGCTTCTTGTAAGTTTTGTGGCGTCAGAAGAAGAGTAATGAGGCCGAATAGATGCTAACAAACATAGCATTTATTGAAAGCGCTCCCGGGCGAGGTTCAAGGGTCCCAGAGCAGGGGCCCCAGAAGTCACGCCGCCCAGGACTGCAAGTTAGCAGTTATAGGGGGCTAGCCGTTGTTGTCTGTCTCTGGGGGTCAAGGCCGGATGGGGCATCTTCCTGCCTTGCCTTGACAGGGGGTCCGGGCCAGGCGAGATGTTCTGTCGTTAGCAGGATGCAGTTAGGGCAGCTGTTGTGCAAAGTCTGCAGGGTTTGCAATGCCGTGAGGATGGGGGAAGAGGGGAGGGAGACTCAGCCACCAGCCTTACACTTGTAACATGGATTCTGTGGCTGCTTCAGGCTGTCACAGGTTCAGGATTATCTTAGTCAAAGCACTGAACCCAGCCATAACAATTGCTCCAACGAGGAAGTTATTGCTTGTTTCCTCCAAGTCCTACTTGGCTCTTTCCACCTGCAAAGCAAGCAGCTCTTGTTGAGACGTCACAGCACGCCCAGGCCGGCTCTTTCTCAGTCCCAGGATCTGGAACTCCCCTGTCTGTCTCCTCTGTCTCCTGCCCTCCCCTGTGGCCTGGCCTCTCTTCTCCTCGTCCCTCCCAGGGGCCAGCCCTGAGTCCTCTCCCAGGGGGGTTGCTAGCTGTGTCCCCAGGGAGCCCGTTTTCTGGGATGTGACTACTTCTTAGCGGTGGGCTTGTCCCGACAAGGGGCTGATGGGGTCCTTTTGAGAGCGCGTCCTGGGTGGGTGGCAGGAGAGGGTTTGTGCCCGGGTTCCTGGGGTCAGAGCTCAGGGTCCAGACTGGGTGCGCATGGGGTCTGGATTCTCGCTGAGCTATATCCTTGCGCGGGGGGGTGGGGCTGTGGCAGAAGCTGTGGGGGGACATGGGGAGGCCCCGACCACAGGCAGAGCCCTTCGGGTCTCTGTGCCCTGCTCACCAGTACAGGCGGGAACCTCCATCCCAGCCCCCCTCAGCCTGAGCCCTAGCTCTGCTCCTCATCTCCCCAGGGACCCTCACACATCACAGACACGCCAGACTCCCGCCTCCCTGCCGCAGACCTGTCCCCACTGCCGGCCACCGGCCGTGCCACCGCCCAGGCCAGGGCCACAGGTGCTGCAGGTCGCCTAACAGGCAGAGGTTCTAGAAAGGACGGTGGGGTTGTGTTTTTTCGAGACAGGGTCTCGCTCTGTCACCCAGGCTACAGTGCAGTGGTGTCATCATAGCTCACTGCAGTCTCTAACTCCTGGGATCCAGTGACCCCCTGTGTCAGCTTCCCGAGTAGCTGGGACTGCAGGTGCACACTATGACGCCCAGCTAAGATTTTCTACTTTTTCTAGAGACAGAGTCTCACTCTTTCTCAGGCTGGTTGTGAACTTCTGGCTTCAAGCCATTTTGCTGCCGTGGCCTCCCAGAATGCTGGCACCACAGGCAAGAGCCAGTGTGCCTGGATTTGATCTGGTTCTGTCACTAATTCACTGTGTTTTTGGGGGCAACAAACCTGGAAGACCGTGAGGGGACACGGGGTGGAGACTGTGCCCAGACCTCACGGACAAACACCCTGAACCCTCACGGAGGCCCAGAGGCCCTCAGCGTCCCTGCCTGAGAGCTCTTCAGCAGGCCAGGGGACCTGTCATGGCCTGGCTGGCCCAGGCTGTCCTGAGGGCCCAGGGCTGCAGGAACTGTTGTCAGGGTGGGTCTCCAGGTGAAGGATCCGGCAGAGCTGGCCAAGGGCCAGAGGTCCCTCATCCACGCCCTCCGTGTTCAGGGGACAGCAGGCTCCCAGCCAGCGGGGCTGGGACAGGCTGCATTTGCGTCCTTCACAGAGATGCTCCCTCGGGCCGCACAGCCCCGCTAGCCGCGCCCCGAGCAGCCCTCCCCCAGGCCAGGGACCCTCCAGAGTCCCCTCACCTGCATGCAGCGGGCCTCGCCGTATCTCAAATTGGTGACAAAGTGCTCACAGTTGTTTGTCATAAGACTATATTCCAGTTCCTTGCCCACCATCTCCCTCGCAGACTTGATGATGTCCCGCACAGGCCGTGGTCTGTACTTGCCATCCAATTGGTTGTTGACCCGGTAGTAACAGTCCTCCACCACGTCCTCTAGGAGCTCCAGTTTCACCACCGCCCTCCTGGTCAGGAGCGAGAGGGAGCTGGAGCTGCCAGTCCCGGCGTATTCACCTGCAAGGGGAGACGCTGTCACTGGGGCTGCACAGGGGTGGGGTGGGGGTGAGGACAGGAGGAGAGGAGGCCAAGTGGAGGTGTCGTGTGGACCTTTCACATGGGTTTGCAGGAGTCACCGATCTGCTCCTGTTTCATGGGTGTGAGTGTCTGTTCCAGTCCGCGAGCGTCACGCGTAGCCATGGCTGCCACGATTCCGCTCTAGGCGCGGACATCAGGTGTTGGCCGATCCCCTATTGTCAGGCATTTAAAGGTATTCGAAAATTTTCTCCTTGATAAACAAGGACAGTGAAGCGTATGTGTTCCCTGTCCAACTCTGCACCCCTGCGTGTTTCAGAAAGATCCCATTCGCCTTCGCACCCTCTGTGTTTCAGCGACTTCGCTGTGCTCCTTCCTATATCGCCTAATTTCATCTCCTTTTTAACTGTGAAGGCAAACGTTATGCTCTCCACGTAACAGGCGATATTGGGCCAGAGAGCCATTAGCAGACTTCCCTTGCTGTGAGAAGTGCTAGCAGTGAAAGTCTAGTGTAACCGCAGGCCCTTCCGCCCCCCTGAGCCAAACCTTCGGGAATCCTTCACGGAAGATTCCTCTGTCCCATGACCTGGCACGGTGCTAGGCACACGGACAGGGGCTCAGAAGAGGTCACAACCAGCGGTCCAAATTCCATTGCATTGTGAGTGCGGGAGTTATTCTTATTTTTACTAGAAGAGACAGTAGTGAGTGAGCACTAGTGTTAGGTATGTTTTCTCCGGTCCTCCCATTTCTAATCTCAAGGGTGATGTTTGCAATTAGCTCCCTCTTAAGAAAGTCCTCTTAGGATAACAGTGGACACTCTGGGAGTTAGGCACAAGGGGGACTGGGTGTCCTCACTGTCACGGGCTGTCTGGATTAAGTGGGCTTGGCTTGCTATTTATGGTCAGTTCAGACATTTTTTTTTTTTTAACTCTGCCGAGGGACCTGATAGTCTGTAGAAAACTGCCAAGATGCAGACGCATTTTTCTGATACTGGCGAAAATGATTTCTGTCCAGGTGCATGCAAACTCTTAGCGAAAAGAGAACATCAAAAGCTCCGGTGGCATTGCTCTGGAGGACACACACCTGTGGCATTGCTCTGGAGGACACACACCTGTGGCATTGCTCTGGAGGACACACACCTGTGGACATCTAATCTGTCAGTCCCGTTCCAGCATCCCTTTCACTGACTATCCACACACCTGTTTCCTGCAATCTCCTTCCAACTGGCTTTGTCATCTTGCTGGTTCTGTCATTAATTAAATAAATCATTGACTTGTGCTCACTTTGCATTTGTATGACAGCGTTTAAAAATGTGTAAACCTGTGGGGACTGCTTCTGTTAAGGAACCTAAAGCACATGATGTGAAGACACCTTGTTCTGTGCAACCGTGTGGCACAAAGGACACAGCGGGGAGCAATATTCTTCTGTATGAGACACCTTCATTAGGACCGTAGACCTTGAGAAGGACAGACCTATCAGACTCTGCACAGCAGGGCACTGGCTGTGAGCGGGACAGACCCCAGTGCCGCAGCAACCAGCGTCCCTGTAGGGGGCAGTGGCCTCTCCCTGCTCTAGGATGCAGGGACCCAGGGGACATTCATGTATACGATGTCCTCGAGCTTTCTCCATGCAGAGTGTGTCTCCCAACTCCAGTGTCCCTTGCTCCACTCTCTTTCAGTGGTTCTCACTGTCTTATTAACAAATATTTTGAACATTGGATTTTCAATAGTCCTTACTTGGAGGAGCCAGGTGGACCACGTAGCCGCCGCCCACATAGATGGCCCAGTGCTCGTACACTTTGTGAAAAATCTCGATCAGGTCTCCAGGCTTGGGCTCTTGGCGTGACTGCAACAGGAAAACCAGAGACGGTGTAGAGGGCTTCTAGGCACCAGCAGAGCCCTTGGCTGGGGGGCTGCAGCCTGGCCCGGGGACCCCTTACTGATGGTCGTCACCTGGTGAGACCCTGGGGGGAGAGAGCTTCTGTCCCCGTGAGACCCCAGCCCTGCCGCCACTTTTAGAGGCTCCCTCAGTGGGGCACGGCGAGCTGGGAGCCTGGACGGTGACCTCGTGCATGGGAGGGAGGGGTTCGTCCGGGCGAGTGTGGGGTGTGCGTGCGTGGGTGTGCGTGCAGGCTGAGGGTGCAGGGGTGCACGCACAGGCGCAGGGTGCACGTGCTGCGGAGCAGGCCGGCGTGAGCCCTGCACGCACAAGCGCCTTCTCGGAGGTGAGAGCAGCCCCGGGAAGGCGAGTCTCCAGCCCTCTGCCCTTGGCAGGCTGCCCTCAGCGCCTCATGTCTCCCCCTGCCGGCTGCCCGTCCCCAAGAGGGACCTCCTCCTCACACCCTGCGCCATCCCGCCTTGGACACCCATGCCTTGCAGATGACGACCTGCACCATGCGGGAGACAGTGTCCTGATGGGGCCAGAGCCTCAGGGCGGGTGTCGTGGAGCCCCTGGCCCCCGGACCCGAGGGGCAGCTGCCCTCACAGGGCGCCTCCGCTGGCCCTCGCTCGCCCTGTGATGACTGCACCCTCTCAGCAGCCCCAGGCGTGGGCAGCGCGGCCATTGCCCCCTTGGGGACACTAGGACAGCAGAGGTGGAGGGACTTGCCCGAGAACACTCGGCCGGGGGAGGCCGAGGTGGACTCCTCTGCCCACTCCTCCCTGCCTCCCGACTGGCCCTGCCTCCCTCCCTCTTCCTCCTCCACAGGCACTGACCTGAGGATTGGAGCATTTCCCAGTTTTCCCCCTCTTTGTACCTGTCCTCCGTGGGTGACAAGCTTCCCCCACCCTCATCCCAGCAGAGACCAGGCTCAGCCCACCTTTGCCCTCTTCCCACCAATGCCAGCTCCAGAAGTTTCTCCTGATGGTTTTCTGGTCCATCTCCCAGCACGGACTTGGCTGGGCAGCCCCGTCCCTGCCTGCGTGAGCCCCACGGCCCCTGGCCGGCCCTGCCTCCCATCCCTGCCACTCCACACGCAGCCCAGGACCCACGGAGGCCTCCCCCGGGCACCTCAGGCCGTGACCTTCCTCTGGACTCGGGGTGCAGGACACACCTGGGGGCAGCAGCAGGTCCTTCCTGACCGGCCTCCCTCCCCCTCCTCGCCTTCCATGGGCTCTGCCCCTAAGGCCGACTGAGCCACTGGGCCACCCACCCCAGCGCTGGCCCTGGCCTCTGCTGCCCTCTCGCCCGGGGTTCTCTCTGTCCCAGCCCTTCCCCACACCCGCTCCTCCTGTCCTCCCAGACACCCCTCGCCTGAGGGGCTGCCAGGACGGCCCCAGCCTGGCACAGCGGCCCCTCCCTGAGCCCCAGATCCCTAAGACCCCCCGTCTCCCTGCAGGACCAGGCTGTGCTGCAGTTCCCTGGGCCCGGGCTGTGAGCCCCACATGGGCAGGGTGCTGTGCGCTGCCCTCCCTCCCGGCATCACAGGGGCCAGCAGGGCCTGGCTGGGAAGGGGCAGAGGAAGCAGACAAGGAAGAGGGATCGGGTCTCAGCCCAGCCAGCAAGTGAAAATGCCCTTTACAAACAAAGGGGTGCAAGTGAGAACTAGACAAGGGACTAGCTAAAAATAATGTTGGTGATTGGCCACTGTCCCCTTGTTTGCTTCTCCATAATTGCCACTCTGAAGCCACAGACCTGGTGGTCATAGACTGGCAGCCTGCTCCACAGGTAAGAAACCTAAAGGTAGTGTTGCAGGTATCTCCAGGGCCTGCATGCCAGTGGATTGGCCACCCTCCCAGGCGGGCCCCAAACCAAAGACTGATGGTTCAGCCCAAACCCAGCCAATTAGCAATCCTAGTGGCCTAGTCCTTTGCCTGCCAGCCAAACTACCCTACAACCCTGTCTTCCAAATTCTCAGGGAGGTGGATTCCAGACGTTCCTCCCTGCTTAGAGCTATCTGGGATTTAACTCTTTGTCCTGCTGGCTCAGCAATGGCCTCCCCTTGGGCAGCGGGCAAGGGACCTGGCTGGGTGGCAACAGCCGCCTGCCCAGCTCCTCCTCTGTCCAGCCACAGGCCTGTGCCTCCGCTGTCGCCCGCAGGGCAGAGATGGTCTCTGTCTGGGGGTAACCAGTACTTTCATTCTAATGCCAGATGTCTACTAGCAAGGTCAAGGGAGTGTCGCCAGCAACTGGTGGCTAATGCAATGTGAGCCTCAGCCCCTGCCTGAATAAGGAAAGGGTCTCAGGTTAACAGAGCCCTGATTGCTGTGGCAGGGATGAAGCCCCTCCCAGAGTCGGGGGTGCTGGGGAGTGGACGCCCCCTTTGGCACTTGCAGGACCTTCCCGGAATTGCTTCATTTCTAGCAAGAGCCTGAGTCAGCTGCACACTACGGAGCTCGGCCAGCTCTGCCCGCAGCTCCGGCCACTCTGCACATCTGCGCTGGTGCCAGCCGGGCGGGCGGGTTTCAGAGTTCGGAACGCTGACATGAGAATGCACCTTGAAGGCAGGACGAATGCCACGGAGGAAAGAGGAGAAGGAAGTGTTTGGGGCTGACAAGGTCAGAGCCCCAGTCAGCAGCCGAAGCAGACATGTGGGGATTTGCCCCCTGCCCAAGACTCAGGGTCCCCAGGTGCCACACTCTGGCTTCTCCCCCAGCTGCCTCTGATGCACAGGCCTCCCGTTCGGGCAGGTGCAGCCCCTGGATCCCGTGAGTCTGTCTCCCACGGGGGTCCCCGGGGTCCCCCCACTGTGCCACACACGGAGAGGAGGCTGACTGCCCGAAGACCAGCAGGACAGGTGGATTTTAGAAGACGAATACAGGCCCAGCACGGTGGCTCACGCCTGTAATCCTAGCACTCTGGGAGGCTGAGGCGGGAGGATCGCTCAAGGTCATGAGTTCGAAACCAGCCTGAGCTGGAGCGAGACCCCGTCTCTCCTAAAAATAGAAAGAAATTAATTGGCCAACTAAAGATATGTAGAAAAAATTAGCCTGGCATGGTGGCACATGCCTGTAGTCCCAGCTACTCGGGAGGCTGTGGCAAGAGGATTGCTTGAACCCAGGAGTTTGAGGTTGCTGTGAGCTAGGCTGACCCCACGGCACTCACTCTAGCCTGGGCAACAGAGTAAGACTCTGTCTCAAAAAACAAAAAAATAAATAAATAAAGATAAGCTTTGGAGTTCAGTGTGCCCATGGCCAGGAAGCTAGAATGAGGCCTTGACAAGGGGGCAGCTGCCCACCCTCCGTGGAGTCAGCAGGGGAAGTTCCTGGGGACTCACCGAAGCCATCTGGACAGCAAGGCAGGGTCTGGTGCTCTGCTGCTTACTGAGGACACAGGTTTTATACACAAGTTTAGAGTTTCACTTTCACTTTCCTTCTCACAGTTTTAATATAGTACTTAAATACTAAATATAATTTAATTGAGATTGAGATGACTATAATCTTTAAAAATTAGGTATTTTCTCTAATTGGAAAGGCTAATGATTTCTTGCGCAAAAACATGGAAACATTGATGCTTTATCTTTGTCATTTAAACATTTATTTTTTATTAGCACGTATTCCTGGGGTACAAGTGCAATGTCAAAGTGGCATGGACATGTTGCACTGCAGTGAGGTCAGGGCTGGCAGTGCACCTGTCTCCGAGCAGTGCCCGTCGTTCCTGCCTAGCAACTGTCCATCATCCAACCCCCCAGCCTCCTCTCCACCTAGTAGTGTCTTGTTGTCTGCCTTTTTCTTTCCATCTGGCAATTTCTGTCGTGTGAATCTGAGTCCTCCTAGGTTGGGTACATTTGTATTTAGGGTTGTTATACCCTCTTGCTGAACTCATGCCTTTATCATGACATAATGCCCTTTTTCGTTTTTCTTTCTTTCTTCTGTTTCTTTTTTCTTTTCTTTTCTTCTTTTTATTTTACTGTTTTTGATGTAAAGTCTGTTTTTATCTGACATAAGTACAGCTACTGCTTTTTGGTTCCTGTGTGCGTGGAATATCTTTTTCCATCCCTTTACTTTCAGGCTGTGTTTTTACAGGTAAGCGGAGTTTCTTGTGAACTGCATGTACTAGGAGGATTTTTTTGATCCATTCTACCAGTCTATACTTTTAAATGGAGCATTTAACCCATTTAACCCATTTACATTCAAGGTTAGCATTGACATGTGGGTCTTTATTCCTGTCATATTGCTAATTGTTTTCTAGTTATTGTATCAATTCTTTCTTTCTTTTTCTCTGTCTTTTTGTCTTTGTGGTTTGGTGAAATTCTGTCATGTTGCCATTTGAGTCCTTTTCTTCCTCTTTAGGATGATTGTTGTCAATGGAATAAAAAGTCAAACTCTGCAAAATAATTTTAAAGATATTTACTTTGAGCCAAATTTGAGGACCATGACCCAGAGCCACTCCCAAGAAGCCTTGAGCAAGTCCACTCTATGTGGCTGGGTCACAGTTTGGTTTTATACATTTCAGGGAGACAGGGGTTGCAGGTAAAGTCATAAATCAATATGTGGGAGGCATGCATTGGTTTGGCCCAAAAAGGAGGATCATCTTGAAGGGGAAGGCTTACAGGTTATAGATGGGTTTAAAGATTCTTTGGCTTGTAATTGGTTAAAGACATGAAGCTTTGTCTAAACTTTAGACTCTAAAGGCTCAGAATGTTTCAACATAAGGAGCTCTTGGTAGGGATAAGCCAGGGGACATAGATTTGTTGTGTAGATTGAGGACCTGCAGGTTTGCCTTGCATACTCATAGGCCTGTTAATGGGTTACAAAGGATGTCCCCAACAAGGGAGGGGGCATGATAACAAAGGATGTCCCCAACAAGGGAGGGGGCATGATAACGCATGCGTGACCTCCTTCCTCCTGGCAGGAAGATTAGTTTTAGGATATTCCTTTGTCCATGAGGGGGTCCATTTTGTCAGCTGGTGTGGGGGAGTGAGCCTTAAAATTTTATTTTGGTTCACATTGTTTTATAAGACCTGTGAGTTTTGTGTTTTTGTGTGTTTTTTTGATGGTGAATGTGGACCTGTCATTTCCATGGGTATGATCTCTTTGAGCATTTCCTGCAGGGCCACGCTAGGGGTGACGAGTTCCCTCAGTGTTTGCTTGTCTGGGAAAGACTTTATTTCTCCCTCATTTGTGAAGCTCATTCAGGCAGGATGTAAAATCCTTAGCTTACCGTTTTGTTTTGTTTTTTTCTGCACTTTGAAAATGGCATCCATTCTCTTGGGGCCTGTAAGCTTTCTGAGTTGAAGTGTCTGTTAGTCTGATGGGTTTTCCCTTATAACCTTTTGTCTTGCTAATTTTAAAATTCCCTCTTTCACTTTCACTTTAGATGTCCTGAATCTAATATGCCATGGTGATGTCCCTAGTAATTTCCCTGGAAATTACAGGGCCCTTTGTTTTGAGATATCTAAATCTCTTGCTATGTTTGGGAAGTTTTCATTGATTATTTCCTTAAATAGCTTTTCTAAACTTTTTAATCGCTCTTCCCCCTTGGGAATATTAATACTTAATTTATGTAGACCAAGAAGTCTCAAAGCCTTTGTTCACTCTTTTTTATTGTTTTTTTCTTATTGTTGTTAGGGTTTTTTTTTTTTAAGGTGACACCTATCTCTTTTGTAAATTTCTCATTCATATCCTGAATTCATTTTTTCAATGTCTTTGTAATAGATTTTGGATTTCTCTTGCATCTACTGAGCTTCTTAATAAGCCATATGTTGAATGCTTCATGTGGCATTTTGGGGAGTTCGTTTGGATTGGGACCTGTTGCTGGACAACTGCTGTTGTCCTTTGTAGTGTCCTATTTCTTTGTGCATTTTCACGTTTCCTATGACCTTCTGCTGATATCTGTGCACCTGGTGTAGCAATTCTGTCTTCCAATGTTTTGAAATTACTTTCAGAGGAGAGAATTTTTTCCTGAAGGTGTATATATACCATTGATTCAATAGGAAACTTTGGCTTTGATTTTTGGTGCGTGCGTAGTGTGATGTTCACGTGATTTCTTCAGCGGCACACGGGTCAGTGTTGTCTGTGATCTCTTCGGTGGCTTAGGGTGGGGTTTGCAGGTGAGGCTGTGGGGAAGCTGTGCTGGGGTCCTGGATGCCAGCTGAGCTACTCTCTGGGCCCTGTGGAGGCAGCAGTGGGCTGGGGTCCCTGTTTTTAGGCCCCAGAGCAGCTTACATGGCACTGGGGTTGGGGGGTCCTGGAGGGCCGTTCTCGGGCCTTCATGTGGCTTTCTCTAACTAGTGGTGGCAGCAGTGGGCTGGGTGTGTGGGCTGGTTCTCAGTCCCCGGAGGGGCTGGCGGACGTGGGTGGGGGCAGGAGCAGTGGGGAGCAGCGCCCAGGGACGTGAATGGTCGGCGTCGGCGCTGCTGATGCCTGTGATGGGTCGGGTGTGCCCTCCTCCCGTCCCATGGCCACCTGGAGCACTAGGGTGGATTGACGCTAGTGTGCGTAGGAGAGCTGGGTGTCCCCGTCCAAGCCATATCACGTGGCTTGCGTACGGGGGTCTTCTCCTGGTGTCCTCACCTGGTCGTCCCTCCATGTGCATCTTGTCTAAATGTCCTCTTCTCGTAAGAACAGCAGTCACATTGGTTAAGGACTCACCCTAATGAACTGGTCTTAACATCATTACGTCTTGAAAGGCCATGTCTCCAAACACAGTCACTTTCAGAGGTTCTAGAGATCAGAACTTCAACGTACGAGTTGACGTTGGGAGGACAGAATTCACCCATAACATGGAGCCCCCAGGCTCCCTGCGAGACAGGACTGGGGAGAGAGAAGTGAAGAAGGAGCAGGTTTTTGCTTTGAGCAATGGCAGGAAGGAGCTGAGATGCAGAGGCTGCAGCTAGAAGCGGTTTGGGAAGGTCAGGAGTCCAGTTTGGAAGTGCTGGGTTTGAGAGACCTATCAGACACGCATTAGAGATATCGGGGGTCAGTGCAGCTGGTCCTGGGGTCTGGGGTTCAGGAGGGAGGTCTGGGCTGGGGCCGGATAAGCCATGAGCCTGCATGAGGCCAGCAAGGGAGCCGTGAGGCCAGAAGCTCTGAGGGGTCTGAGACGCTGCTTTCGAGCTTGTGTAGCAGCCGCAGCACCTCAGGACTGGTTCCCCAGCCCAGTCCCCACGCGGCAGTGGGGTGAGAACCACGTGTCACCTGGGCATGTGGGGAGGATGTACCTCAGGGGAGGAAACTCCAAATCCTGATGCTGAAAGCTTATTTAAGAAGACTGGGACAGTGGCCCCTCCCACCCTTTGCAGAGAAAGAAAGAGACCTTGTGTTTATTCTGGAATGGAAACAATCTTCTTGGGAGGTAGTTGGGGTCCCTGAGACCAGCCCCAGGTTTGATGACTCAGTATGAGGACTCCCAGGACTCAGCAGAAACGGCCACAGACTCTGTGGTCTCAGGCCTGCCCTGAGGCGAGATGTTCTTTTCTCAAATTACATTGATCAAGATTCTTGCCAAGACTCCCTGAAAGGGGGTGTGCTGTGCACTGTTTTGTGAAATGTCTTCAGGAGGGTCTGAAGTGCAGCCAGGTGAGGACCTCTGCCTCGGGTCACGCAGAACCCTGGATGTGCCCGGGCCCCTCCACACGGGTAACTGTCCCTGGGCAGTCCCCACCCACCGCTAGCTCAGCCCCTGGGGAGGATTAGAGAGCAGCCAGCTGAGAGCTGGGTTCTGAACATCAGAGTCCATGTAGGAGAGGACAGAGGGCAGGATGAGGTGCTGGGGATACCCCAAATTAGGGAGCAGGACCCTGGTGCCTCCCAAGGCAGGTGGCCAGTGCAGACCATGCAGGATGCATGGTGACAGGAGCTATGCTGATGAGCCTTAAGTAAATCACACACCCTCTCTGAGCTTCTGTAGCACAAGATGAGAAATACTTGCTCTGATCTCCCTGCCAGGGTTGAGGGAGGAGTGACTGTTAAAACAGCAGCTCAGGTTTGAACAGAGCTTCCCAGTGTCCACCCCACCTACGCTCCTGTATAATTACCCTGCGATGTAGACCAGACAGGGCCACCTGCCCCATTTTCCTGGCGGAGGAAATAGTCTGAGAAGGGTGAACTGCTGTGGAGAAGGTCTCTCAGCTGCCAGGGTCACTGTGGGAACCCGACTGGCTGTGTGGCTCTCAGAGCAACAGGTCCCCCACCCGTGTCCCACTCTGATGTTGCCTTGGAATGTTTTTGCACACTGAGAGGTGCTCTTCCAGGACGTGACACACTTGGGTTCACTGCTGACGTGACACTGGACAAGTTGGACAAGTTCCCTCAACTCTGTGAGCCCAGGTCCCCACGTGCAGACAGGGGACCTGTCAGGCTTGCTATCAGGACATAAACAGCTAGGCCCTCTGAAATGCTGGGTGCTGCAGTATTAATATGAGAATGCTATTAATACTATAGTATTGATACTGTGGTATTAACATGGAGTATTGATGTGAGAAATGCCATGGCAGCTCCACTGGTGGGTCCCCAACCCCACCTGTGACTGTCCCTCACTCACTGCAGCCAGAAACTGTGGCCTTGTCCTCATTTCCCTTCCTCAGCTCCCCTGTGCAGCTCCACCCCTGACCCCAGGGCTCTCACCTGCAATCCCTGTCCCCAATCTGCCTAGGTGTTCCCACTGTCACCGCCTGGAGGGGACATTAAACAGCTCTGTGCTAGGCACCCATATTCCTGTGCACTTCCCCAACCCTGACTGTGTCCTTACAGAAACCGCTGTCCTTGACACAGGACAGTGACACCCAATGCTGGGAGCCTCTTTAAGTCCCAGTGGGTGGTTGGATTCGTACAGGAAAGAACTCAGGAGCCAGCTGCCCGTGCAGAGCGTAGTGACATGTAGCCTCGGAGCGAGACGGAGACACACGAAGCCTCACGTAAGGCCAAATGCTGTTTATTTCGCACCTCTGGGTGCAGATGGAGGGAGCCTGAAAAAGGCGTCCACATGAGAATAGGGAAGAGCCTTGGTTTTCATAGAAGGCTTTGCTGGGAGGAGTAAGTACATTCCTTTTCAAACAACCAGGAGGGGTGAGCGTCCTCCTTTCAGGAGGGAGGAGGAAGTGAGTGCCCTTAGCTCCCTGGGGTCTGGCAAACGCTCCCTGCCTAACACGGCCCTGGCACGGGGAGAGGAGGTTTGGATGGAAGACGGGGAGGGTGGGTTCTGTAAGCCTAGCAGAGATCTGCTCAGAAACTCAGGGAACCTGCTCCGCAGCAGAGCAGAAGCTGCCGCTCCCTGCAGAGGAGACCTGAGCCAGGTTCCTCCAGGGCCTCTATTGGATCAGCTTAACTACAGGCTAAACGAGGGGAGAAATATTCATGTCATTTCTTGGAAAGGGCAAGTGTTCCTGGAATTAGTGTGACTCCCTCCTTTTGGTTGAACAGGAAGTGTTCTGGGGTCAGGCACGAAGTGGCTGGTTTTGTTAAAAAGCTTAAGGAAGCTGTGAGGGCCAGAGCCTGCCCATTTTTCCAGATTTTCATTGTAAACAGTTGGAAGTTGTCCTGCCTCGGGCTGTCTGGTTTTCATCAGGGAAGCTCAAACTTTGTTTTGAAACTTCCTGACTCACTTAAACAAAGTCTCCACAGTTAGCAATGCACAGGGCAATGACCAGAGCAGTGTCTGCCAGTTCCCAGCTCATCACCAGGGGACCCTCTGATTATGCGTGTGTGTGAGGAGTCACCGTTGGATACCCCTGTCAGCAGGTGACTTGGAACATCATGATTCTGGTGCACAAGGACAGTGACTTTATCGCCATCATTATCATGAATGCCCAGGGTGGGGAACTCTTTCTGGAATCTGGAATATTTCCAGATAGGAAATATTTTAGGCGCTGCAGGCTGCGTGGGAAGCTTAGCAAGTTCACCCCACCCCCACACATCCTCCAGAAAGGGCAGAGGGGCTGGAGGCTGCACTGACAAGTCAGGCCTATGTCAGGAAACCTCCAGAAAAGCCCTGAACTCCGGGGTTCACAGAGCTTCTGGGCTGTTGAGCAGGTGGGGGTGCCTGGAGGAGGCAGGGCGGCCCCCAGCCTTCCACACTCCTGGCCCCTTGCGTCTCGTCTGTCTGCTGCCACCTGCACCCTCGCTCGTGTGCTTTCTGATAGACCAGGACATGGAAGGAAGCCCCTTTCCTGAGTGCTGGGACCACCGGAGGAGGGGTGTGGGAAGCCCTGATTTATAGCTGGGTGGTCAGGAGTTCCAGGGACCCAGACTTGTCATTGGCATTTGAAGCAGGGACAGTGTTGTGGAACTCAACCTTTGACCTGTGGGATCTGATGCCAACGCAGGGAGGGAGCGGCTGAACTGAATGGAATCCTAGGTCACCAGGTGGCGACCACCAGAACACTGGTCACCTGGGGAAAATCCCCACAAGTTTTGGTGCCCAGGATGTTGAGTGAGCAAGCAGGAAGCAGCTGGGTTTGCTAAGTGAGGCAGAGCCTCAGACAGCTTCCCCCAGGGGGTGGCCGGGACAGGCGGGCGGGCACATCAGCCAGAGGACACCAGGGCTCCTTCCCAAGGAGTCCCTGATTGGGGGACGTGACCCTGGGACCAGGGGCCGAGTGGTGTGAATGCTGCACACAGCCAATCCCTGCCCAGTACGATGGCACTCACAGCAGCCCCCTCCAACACCGGCTTGGGGACAGGGCGGGAAGCAGCGGGGGCAGCGCCACCTGGAGGCACAGAGGGGCAAGAGCTGCTCGCCAAGAGGAGGAGGAGGAGGCCTCAGGGCAGCCGGAGCACGGCCAGGGGACAGCATTGACGTACACAGAGGTTGTTGGGTCCAATCAGCAGGTGGCCAGTAAGATGAGGTCAGGGTTGGAAGCTCTGGGCTTGGTGACAGGCAGGGCGTGGGGACTTGGGGAGAGCAGCACCGCAGTGGGGGACCTGGGGGAAGGCAGGTGCCGGTGGTGGGCGCTGAGGGATAGAGACAGGGTCTCCTGCCCTCAGTCTCCTGCCCTTTCTGCCACGCGGCTCCGCCTCTGCAGAGACCTGGGCTGGGCGTCTGGTTTCTGGTTCTGGTCCTGGCTGTGCCCGGCTGGGCCGATGGCCTTGGGCAGATGTCACCTTCCCTACTCTGTGTTTGCATCTATCAGTAGCTGGATGAGCTCAGACCTCCAAGGCCTCCTCAGGCTTTTATGTTCATTGCTCTGGGGGGGGGGGGCGGCTGGGAGTGACCAGGGCCTGCAGGTGACGGCTTGTGGGGAGGAGCCGAGAACGTCCCCAGTTGGCAGTTGAGCTGTCACCCAGGATGGCCTGTCGTCTCCTCTGGGCCGTGGGTCTAGAACATGGGACTGATAGGACATATGGCAGGATAGGAAGGGGACTATGTTCCAACAAGCTCCGTGGTGATTTCAGCAGGGCAGGTGGCAGGTCGCAGGTGGCCCATGTGGAGGAGCACCAGGTGTATGAGAAGGTGTTTCCCCTGGGGTGACTCTCACTGCAGGAGGTGAGCCATGTCCCCCACGCCTGAGTTAACTCAAGGTCGGAGCCGTCAGGAAGGAGGCTGTGGGAACGGGGTGAGGGTCAGGGTGGGGACGGGAGTCCTGCAGAATGAGGGGGGTAGGGGGACGGGGCTGTGTGAAGGTTAAGGTCAGGGGTCACCTAGACTGGATGGAGGAACACCCAGAGACCTGGCGAAGGGCGTTGCTGGGTGAGCGAGTGAGGGTGTGTCCTGAGCAGAGGACAGTGTGAGTGTCACTGAGCTGGGGGACAAGATCCACCCTCAGTGTGGCCGGGACCACCCAACCCCCTAGGGGTGTGGGGAGAACACAGAGAGACGCAGATGTGTCCATGTCCCTGCTGGAGCTGGGACACACCCTTCCTCCCTTGTCCTGGGACAGCAGCGCCAGGCTCCCCAGCCTGCGGACTCCAGGGCACCCGCCAGTGATCCCCTGGGTGCTCAGGCTTTGGCCGCAGACTGGGGACAGCACAGGCTTCCCTGGCTCTGAGCCAGCGCACTTGGACTGAGCCCTGCTGCCAGCACCCCAGGGTCTGTATCTGGGGATGGCCTGTCCTGGGACTTGTCATCCTCTCTCACCTGTGAGCCCATCCCCCTCACATACTTTCCTCTCCTGTCTCTGCCTGTCCCTGTCCCCACCTGCCCAGCCTCTTGCTCTGTGTCTATGCAGAGCCCCGAGTCACACGGGCAGCAGAGGCACCAATGAGGAGGGACGTGGGGACAGGGGGACTCGCTCTGCCTGCCCAGCCCCCAGAGGGTGGTCACAGGGCTCAGCCCACCCAGGGAGCCCGCTTGCTCACATCCTGGCTAAAAACAGGCAGGGGCAGGGCTGCTTTGGAACCGGAATATTGCCTGTTCCGTGTCAATATGTCACACCCATTTTCGTCATGAGCAATTCTAGGGCCTGTCTAGCTGTAGGAAATGAAAAGCCACCTGAGGCTGTGGAACCTAGGCTCTTCCTGAGCAGGTGACGGGCTGCAGAGGACCCTGGTCAGAGCAGATGAAGTGCAGGAGGGGAGGGACCTGTGACTATAAGCCTTTGGGAAGAAACTTGTGAGAGAAAGTCTGATGAGAAAAATATTTACAACTGTAAAATCATGTTGTGTATTTATTAATCAAAATATCCCAATCAAATAAAAACCAAAGGTGCTTCTGCAGCTAGGGAAATGGAGACAGCGCCAACAGGTGACAGAAGATGTTGTAACCTGTCACAGTGTGACCGTGGATGCCGAGTGATCTCCGTGGATAACGTTATTTACACTCTCGTCTGTAAATACACAAATCATAGACACAGCGTCTCTCTTTGGAGTGAGACCTTATATTTTTCAAGTAAGGCTGTGTAACTCTAGCCTCATGCCTGGAGATTTCTGATCCGGACACCCTGGACCTTCCCGAGTTCTGTCCCAGCCGTGGCAGCAGCACAGGAAAGGACTGATCGTCTCGGGGGGTGGCCCACTGTCCCCAAAGCTCCTGCACACAGTGTGGGGCCTCATGACACTGAAGAACCCATCACTGTCCTCTAATGCCCCACTCGGATGGCGCCTCCCCAGCCAGGCCTGTTCCCCACTGTCCCCTTCCCTGCCAGAGTGACTCTCACGTGGCTCTATGCTCCTCCTGTGTGTCCCTCAGGCTGCCCTGTGTGCGGGAACCTCCGCCCATAGTGTCCTCTCTCCTGACGCAGGACTTCCTTGAGGAGAAGGACTGTGTCACCCTCACCATTGTCCCCCTCCTGCCAGCCAGAGAGCCTTGAACACATGAAATGCTCACATGTGTTTATTAAATGCAGCAGTGACGGAAGAGTTAGGGTTAAGCATCTACATATTTGTTCCCCAACCCACGAGCTCACGTGCAGGGGAGCACAGGGAGGGTGTCCCCCAAGGCCCCAGGCATGGGTGCCCCCACACAGATGCATGTCCCACGTAGGCCTCTTTGTTAACATCCATCTTAAATTCCCTTCTTCTGTTGTATACAGGAGCAGCGAGATCCAGCAGGCTGAGGTGCAGAGTGCAGGCTGAACTGGAGAAAGGAGGCGATTATGCAAACAGCGACAGAGACATTTCCCTAGGTTGTCAGGACAGGGACACCCAGGGTCTTAGAGACCAGAAGAGAAGGATTTCTTTTGGTCCCCATGAATGATGCTTCTAGAATCTTTAGCGTTGCTGTTACTGTGTATAAGACCTCATTGGAACAATGCGGAAACGAGGTACCACTTGCATGCTCCTTGACATCCACTAGTCTCTCCTGGACAAACAGACACATGGGAGGCGTGTTAAGGGCGAAGGAGGGGCGGCACTGAGACCCCAAGACCCCATAGGGCTCCTCCCCTCCTGGGCAGGGAACAAGAACCTGGAGGACCCCCCAGTCTCCACCCTTTGGGGCATCTGTGCACCCTCTGAGGAGCTCCGGGGCTCACCTGTGGTACTCTTGTGTTGAGGACAAGTACATGAAAACACCGATGACACCGGCCACGGCCAGCACAGTGAACACCACAATCTAGGAGAGCAGAGAGTTGGGGATGCAGGTGGGTTGGGGCCCTGGGGGGCGGTGAGGAGTGATGGCTATGTCAGTGCTGGACCAGGAGGCTTTGCCTGCCATCGAAGTGTGGCCTGCCAAGGACCATCTCTGACTTCAGGGAGTTGGGGTCCCCTGTCCTCTCCAGCCTCACGGGGCAACATCCCACCAGGTGTCTGTGAGGGTCACATGTGGGGGTGACAGCCTGGCGATTTCAACACTCCCTGCCAGTGCTCCCTGAGGGAGAGGGTCATAGTGTTTGGGGAAACCCCTTGACAGGTGGCTTCAGGTGCGGGAGGCCTGAGGTGGGGTCTGGAGTCACACAGGGAAATGGTGCTGTTTACGCATGGCGGGAATAGGAATTAGAGGGTTCACACAGGCCACAGAACGAAAAGCAAGACAGTGGCCGGGGACAGATGGTCCGAGCCCCATGGCGGCAGGTACAGCCTGCAGGGAGAGGCTCCTGCCTGAGACCCAGACTCGCCAAGCAGGGCTGGCGATGCCCCAGGGATGGGTGGTTTGCGGGCTGTGATGTGAACCTCCGCCCTCCCGCTGACCCTCTGCAGAGAGCCAGCCACTGAGAGGACCTTCTGGCTCCTGACTGTGACATTTTGTGGAGGGGAGGAATGGGGACTGTCCCTTTGGCTTAGGAAAAAGAGTCAGTGAAATGATCCCCATGTTGGACTAACTGAGGAGCAAGAGGGACACAGGAGCAATGCAGGCCTCTGCTGTTGTCCCCGAAAACACCCAGGGGTGCTGGGTCTCCCAGAGCAGCTGGGAGGAGAGTTTGAGGAGAATCCATTGCATCTGAGGGACAAAGGACAGGGAAGACCCTAGGTGCCATTTGGGTTCTATTATGTGAAATGATAAACATGACAGTATTAATCTTATCAATATTAATAAGGTGCCCAGCATCTGGTAGGTAGCAAAGAAAAGTTTGTCAATAATCATTTTTTTTTTTTTTTTGACAGAGTCTCACTCTGTTGCCGGGGCTAGAGTGCCGTGGCATCAGCCTAGCTCACAGCAACCTCAAACTCCTGGGCTCAAGCAATCCTGCTGCCTCAGCCTCCCGAGTAGCTGGGACTACAGGCATGTGCCACCATGCCCGGCTCATTTTTTCTATATATATTAGTTGGCCAATTAATTTCTTTCTATTTATAGTAGAGATGGGGTCTCGCTCTTGCTCAGGCTGGTCTCGAACTCCTGAGCTCAAACGATCCGCCCACCTCGGCCTCCCAGAGAGCTAGGATTACAGGCGTGAGCCACCGCGCCCGGCCTAATAATCATTTTTAAAATGGCCTTGGCGGTAGCCAGCTGCTCAGGGACTTGTCCCTTTGGAGAGGCGTCTCCTTAGTCCTTTCCTTCTCCCCCCTCAACTGAGCAGCGGTCGTCACACGTCCACTCGGTACCCGAGGCTGAGAGCAGCACCCTGACAGGCACAAGCTGGGAGGGGACAGGTGCAGATCAGAGGAGTGTCACTCCCAGCAGAGGGGTAAGAGCCGTAAAAGAGCAAAAAGAGGGTCCCAGGGCCCTGAGGGGAGGGAGGTTTGCTTCTTCCCAGGGGTCTTAGCGAGGGTGGGGTGGGAGCGGCCTCCTGGGAAAAGGGGGGACAGGATGAAGGAGTCGGAGTCAGTGAGTCCTGGGAGCTCAGAGGAGAAGCTGGGCTTTCTGCACTGAGTATGCGGTGCTATTCCATGGTGTTGTTAAAGAGGATTCTTTTTATACCTAGAACCTTGCAAGGTAAAAGGGTCCCTCAAGTAGCTGAGATTGTTGCTATTTGATGGGAAATAATTCCCGCTGTCAGACCCTGGAGCCCCTGCATTTTGGGGTCATCATGGGCAAAGCAGGGACACAGGGTGGCTGTCCAGGGTCAGATGGGGCAGCTGAGCCCGGAAGGTGGGGTTTGGGTGGGCATGGGGGGAGATCTCCGCCCTAGATCATTCTTTGGCAGACTGAGATTACAACTGAATTCCCTGACTGTGGCTCTGTCCACTGCAGGGTATTGGCTGTGCTGCTGGGGTCAGTCTTTCCTGAACCCGCCCAGCTTCCTGTCCCTTAGCTCCTCCCCCAACTTCCTATCCCTTAGCTCCTCCCCAGCTTCCTGTCCCTTAGCTCCTCACCAGTGTCCTGTCCCTTAGCTCCTCCCCAAGGAAAAGTCCCAGGTTCTTCCTCCCTCCTCCCTTCCTGCCCACATCTCCATGCATTTCCCAGGCACCGAGCTCCTCACTGGGGAGTTTCTCAGTTTCCCCGCTTGTGCCTGTCCTCAGAAGGCAACAAGCCCCTCCGCCCCCAGCCCCGCTGCCTGTCCCAGAGTCCAGCAACAGTCACCTCCTCTTACAGCCAACCATTAACTCTCCCCAGGCCTAAGTGTGCGCTTCCCTAAGAATTCCCGGGAACTGGACTTGAGCAACTAACTCTGACCCCAAAGGCAGCATCACAGCCCGAGGAGGGCAGGGCCAGGTGGTTCCTCTGCCATCCCGCCTCGGTCCCCTCTGCCCGCCAGCCCACGGAGAACGCGCTGCCCAGGGGCCCTGGGAGGACGGGCTGACCCAAACACAGCGGCCCCTGCGCGTCCTCTGTCACAGCTGCTTCCCTGTCCAGTCCCGCAGTCGTCTCAGGAGCCTGAGATGGCCTTGGGGACACGAGTCCCCATGTCCTCAGCTGGTCGGCTCCTGAATACCCCTGCGGTGCCCGACACCCACCCCTCTCCAGTGGGCTCCTCGTGTGGCAGCAGCCCACCCTGCTTCGGGCAGCCACTGACCAGCGTCAGCCGACCTTTGCCCTCCTCCCGACAATGTCCACCCAGTGAGCACAGCCAGGAGCACAGACTCCCAGCGTTCCTCCTGGTCCTTTCCTGGTCCATTTCCTGGCACTGACTTGGTCAGGCAGCCATGTCCCTGCCTCAGTGACCCCCACAGTCCCCTGACTGGCTCCACCTCCTGTCCCTGCCACTCCACATCCAGCCCAGGACCACGGAGGCCTGCCTTGGGCACCTCTGGCCGTAACCGTCCTCTGGACTCGGGGTGCAGGACACACCTGCGGGCAGCTGCAGGCCCTTCCCGACTGGCCTCCCTCCTCTCCTCCCCTGACCCCTGCAGCCCTCACATCTGGGTCTCTCTGCCCAGCACCTCCCCACACCCACTCCTCCTCCCTCCCCTCCTCCCCTGACCCCTGCAGCCCTCACATCCAGTTCTCTCCCCCACACCCCAGGCAGGAGGGGCTGCCCTGATGGCCCCAGCCTGGCTCAGAGGCCCCTCCCTGGGATGCCCACGTCTGTCTCAGAGCCTCCCCTCCTCCACAGGAGACCCAGGACAGCCCTCTGGACACAGAAAGGACATAGCCCCTCCACTACGAACTCCTAATCTCTCACGGAAATTGATTTTGTATAAGAACAGAATTTTTATGCAACTTTTGAAATAAAAGCTGGCACTCACACTTCCCCATCCTAGGAAACTGGACTGAGTGCTTCCCATGGGGGGGGGCAGCCCCTGTGGATTTTCCCTGAAATATCAGGAGGCCCTTACCTTGAATATCATTGTGAAGCCACAAAGTGTTCTTGTCCCCCTGCTGCAGGGCGTTCTCTTAAAGTCTGGGTATTTCACTTTCGATTTCATGTTTCACTGCTGCCAGCCAGTGAAGAACAAGAACAGAACACACGTGACAAGTGCATAAGGCAGTATAATCACTTGGCCCCTCACACCCAGGAACTGGAAGGGAACCAGTGCAACCTGTGCAGCCAATGACATACCGGACAGTCCTCCCTGACCCGGGGAAGGCTGCTTTGGAGGCAGCTTAATGCCCCCTCGATTATCATCCTGTCTACTGAGTTAGCTTTTGCTCTGGAAATAAGCAAACCCAACATCTCGACAACTCAGGACAGATATTTCTATCTCACTCACGGAGCATGAGGGCTGGGGCAGTGGAGAGGCTTCTGGGCTCAGCAGCGTTTGGCTTCAGGCAGAGGGGGAAGGTCAGGTCCCCACCTCCTGGCTTACACTCTGCTCCCAGGTAAAAGGAGTGGCCCCGACCAGGGACGTCTCCTCCTGGCAAAGTGCACGGGAGCCCAAGGAGCTGACACCAGCCACGCAAGTCCCTCTGTGAACTCCTGCTCAGGTGTGCTCAGAGACGGTGTGCTCACTCCCTTCCACTGGCCAAAGAGATCACACGGCCAAGCCATAGGCAATGAGGAACCCTGGTAGGTCCCCAGATAATGGCAGGGACATGTCCTGTATCACCTTGAGGGGGCACAGCAGCAGGGGGTGGGCAGGGGAACCAGTCTGAAGCCAGAAAGACTTCCCACAGCCATTCAGAACTGAAGCCCCAGGAAATGCTGGGCCAGAAGATGAGGGACGGCAGCTGGGTGGGGACACTGCATCCACATGTGTCCACAGGCACAGGCACAGCAGGTGCGCGTCTAGGTGAGGCTCTGGGGGTGTCAGGGGATGCACTACCTTCACTGGAACCCTGTGGCTGCAGGTCACACACTGCATAGCTGGGGCTCTCCAGAGAAGCAGAACTGTTGGGAGACACGTGCATACATATGGGGATTAACTGTGCAGAGTGGCTCATGGGACTGAAGGGGCCTTACAGAAAAGCCAGGCTGGATTGACACTGAACCCACCACAACCAGGAGAGCCCTGGTGTCACTCCCTGTCCATGGGCAGAAGAGGAGATGGGAGGTCCCAGCCTTAGCAGTGAGGCAGGAAGAAGGGGTGAAGCCCTCCTTCCTCCACCTCTTGTCTTCTTCAGGCCCTGCAGGGGTGGATGATGCTGGCACATTGCTAGGGGCACAGAGAGCACCACGTCCCCTACTCAAATGCTCATCTCTCCCGCAAACACCCTGGCAGACGCTCCCAGAGCGATGTGGAATCTGAGCCCTCCTTGGTCCGGTCAGGTGACACACAAACTACACCATGACAGCTAGTAAATAAAATGGATGCGACAGCAAGGAAATCCTCTCTTCAGATAAGGAGATGTCAAGACCCCCTGTGGCCGGGCACCGTGAGATATTAGTGCCCGGGCATTACTCTGATGACCAGACGACGTGCACTGTGCCGAGGCCCCTGCTCACCCCCACAGGTGAGCCGCTCCCCCTGCCCAGCACCCCTTGTTCCCATGGCACCTGTCAGTGCTGCTGTGCTTTGTGTTCCTGTCACACAGGAAGTGGTAACTGCAGGGTCGTGAGGAAACTTTCTGAGATTGTCTTGCAGAAGGAATAAATGCCTTGAAAAAATTGCAAATAGCTCCTGATGCCCAGAGTGTGGTGACACAGGTGCCATCGGACACCAGAACCACACAGATTCCTCCCCCTTGCTCCCCGTGCCATGAAAGTGCTGGGCCCTAGTTCTTCAGGAAGATGGGCTGGGGAGATTTTGTTCTCTTGTCTTCTCACTTTGGTGAAATCAAACAAACCTTTCTCTATCTCTGAGCACTAGTGACACCGTGTGTGGGCATAGCTGCACATCGGGGACGCAAGCCTGCATTTGGTGTCACCAGTGGTGGGAGGGAGGAGGGAAGCTCTGACCATAAGGGGTAGCATGAGAGAGAGAGCTTTGTTGTCAGGGATGGTCTGTCTCTTCACAGTGCTGGTGGTTACACAAATCTACACATTTGGTAAAAAGGAAATATCCACAGGCATTGTAACATTGTCACCATAGTGAATTTGATATTTTATTGTAGTTTTCTTAGATGGAACCATGGGGAGAAACTGAGAGAAGGTACAGGAAACTTCCATGTACTATCTCTGCACCGCCCCATGAATGTGTGAACTGTTTGCAAAAGCATGTGCAGGCACTGGACAGCAACAATGATGCTTGATAGAAAACTTGCCATGGAGGCGAGTCTGACGTGTAATCTCACTGCTACCTGAGAGTACTTTTCAAACCACAGTGCTCGAAAGTAGAGACAAACACTGACTGGCAGCTGCATTAATTGGAGGAAGCAGATCACAGTTCAGGATGGTCTAAGAGGTGTACTACAGAGGGGGGAGCTTCAGAGAAAAGACCCTCAGAAATTGTGTTAAATGTTCCTTGTGTTGTTGAGCCACAGCTAAGATGCATAAATATACGGGAAGAGGTTCCAGGAGGTCCAGCAGAAACATCTGATAAAGGGCTAAAAGCTTAACAACCCAGGAATTCTGTTGAAACAAAAAAGACGAAAAGATATGTCCTAGTAATAATAGCTATGTTTTAGAAGCAAAGTGGAAAGTGAAATAGTCCTGACCTAGCAAAGTGTAAAATCAAGTTTGCATGGGATCAAGGTAATTCACTGTAATTTAATTGCCTTATGAAAATTTACCATTCCACAGAGAAAAATAGTGATCTACTATGTTACACAATGTCCAACACAGAATATAAATTTCTAGATAAGCAAAGACTGAAAAGGTGACTGATCAGCAAGGAATAAAATGGCCCAACCACAGAAGTGCACTCCAACATGACCGAGATGTTTGCTTAGGCAAAGACTCAAAGGTGTGATTTAAAGTTTAAAAAATATGAATGGACAAATGTGAAGAAATACCCAATGCAATAAAAAACATCCAGAGGGTTGAGCAGGTATTTTTCAAATAATGATATTCATGTGGCCATCATCATATTGGAAGGTTTGATAATCTTATATGATTCTTGTGATTTCATGTAAACACTATGAAGAGGTGTTTAACATCATCACTGATCAAGTGAATGCAAGTTAAAATCACAAACGTGTACAACTTGTGTCACTCCAGAGGGACAAAAATGAAAAAATTGTCAATAATAAGTGCCATCAGGAAAGTGAATCATCTAGAAATTCCCAGTAAGAATGTAAATTGGTTTATCCAGTTTGTAAGGTGGTTTGGGCGTATGTGGGAAAGCTGAACATAACACCTTGCCCCTCATGACTTCTAATGGCTTCTTTTTTTTTTTAATTGTTGTTATTTCATTTTATTTTATTTTTTTGAGATAGAGTCTCACTGTGTTGCCCGGGCTAGAGTGTCCTGTCGTCAGCCTAGCTCACAGCAACCTTAAGCTCCTGGGCTCAAGCAATTGTCCTGCCTCAGCCTCCCAAGTAGCTGGGACTACAGGCACGCGCCACCATGCCTGGCTAATTTTTTCTCAATATATTTTTAGTTGGCCAATTAATTTAGAGACAGGGTCTCGCTCTTGCTCAGGCTGGTTTTGAACTCGATCTTGAGCAATCCACCTGCCTCGGCCTCCCAGAGTGCTAGGATTAGACGCGTGAGCCACCATGCCTGGCCATTAATTATTGTTATTGAGTTGTTTTGGTTCCTTGTAAATTCCAGATAGTAGGACCCTGTCACGTGTATAGTGTGTAAACATTGTGTCCAGTTCTGCAGGTCGTCTGTTCACTCTATTGACTCTTTCTTTTGCTGTGCAGCAGCTTTGTAGTTTAATTACGTTCCATTTGTCTCTTTTTGTTTTGTTTTCTGTTCTCCTGAGGTCTTCCTTATGAATTCCAGTTTTCCCAGCACAATTTATCGACAAGAGTGTCCTTTCCCCAGGGTAGGTTCTTAACGACTTTGTGAAAGATCAGTGGCTGTAAGTATGTGGCTTTATTTCTGAGTTCTCCATTCTGTTGCACTGACCAATGTGTCTGTTTTATACCAGTACCCTGCTGTTTGCATGACAAAGGCCTTGTAGTATCATTTGAAATTAGTCAATGCAATGCCTATAGGTTTTGTTTGTTTGTTTCTCGAGACTGCTTTGGCTATTTGGTCTATTTTGGTTCCATATGAACCAAACAATTAGAATTATTTTTTCTAATTCTGTGACAAATGACATTGATATTTTGATTGTGATTGCATTGAGCTTGTACATTGAGGGTGGTCTTTAATATTTCTGATGCAAGAGCATGGGGTGTTTTTCCATTTGTTTGTGTGAACTGTGATTGCAGATGTTTGGCACTGGGGAGTGGAGCACAGCAGTGATGTGATCTGATGAGGTTTTCTCAGACTCTGTCTGACTCCTGTGCTGAGAACAGCCTGGGTAGTCTAAGCTGGGATTGGCAAGAGGAGTCAAGAGGATTCTATGCAACAGGGTGGCATGAAATGTTTGGGTTCCGGAGATATTTTGAGTCGGTGTGTGCTAATGTGCTCGGTCTGGTGTAACAAACCACATCCTGGGTGGACACACAGAGAAATCTTTTCTCCTGATTCTGGATGCTGGCAGTCCGAGATCACGGTGTCAGCAGGTTTGGTATATCCTGAGGTCTTCTCTGTGGCTTGCAGACGGTCATCGTCTCCCTGATTCTTCACCTGGTCTTCCCTTGATAAGCATCTGTGTCCAAATTTTCTCTTCTAAGGACAGCATCACATTGGGTGAGGACTGACCCCAGTGACCTCCATTTAACATCATTACGTCTTTAAGGCCCTGTCTCCAAACACAGTCACATTCTGAGTTTCTGAGGTCTGAATGTCAACACATGAGTTGACATTGGGAGGACAGAATTCACCCCATAACATGGAGCCCCCAGGCTCCCTGCGAGACGGGACTGGGGAGAGAGAAGTGAAGAAGGAGCAGGTTTTTGCTTTGAGCAATGGCAGGAAGGAGCTGACATGCAGAGGCTGTGGCTGGAAGAGGTTTGGGAAGGTCAGGAGTCCAGATGGGAAGTGCTGAGTTTGAGAGACCTATCAGACACGCTGTAGGGATGTCGGGGGACAGTGCAGCTGGTCCTGGAGACTGGGGTTCAGGAGGGAGGTCTGGGCTGGGGACGGATAAGCCATGAGCCTGCATGAGGCCAGCAAGGGAGCCGTGAAGCCAGAAGCTCTGAGGGGCCTGAGATGCTGCTTTTGAGATCATTTAGCAGCCGCAGCACCTCGGCACTGGTTCCCCAGCCCAGTCCCCACGTGGCAGTGAGGTGAGAACCAGATGTTACCTGCGTATGTGGCAAGGATGCGTCTCAGGGCAGGAAACTCCAAATCCTGTTGCTGAAAGCTTTGTTAGGGAGACTGGGACATCGGCCACTCCCACCCTCTGCAGAGAAACAAAGAGACCTTGTCTTTACTCTGGAATGCAGACGATCCCATTGGGAGGTGTGTTGGGGTCCACAAGAGCAGCCCCAGGTTTGACGACTCACTATGAGGACTCACAGGACTCAGCACATAGGTGGCCTCACAGGTACAGTCTGTGACATGAAGGGACACAAGGCAAAAGCAGCCTCAGAAAAGGTGCACAGAGTGCAAGCCTGAGGGACCAGGTGCAGGCCTCCATCAATCCTCTCCCAGTGGAGTCACATGGACATGCTGAATTCTGCTGACACGAGTGTGACGCCACCTGTGAAAGGTCTCAGGGGCTGGTTGTTGGGGGCTGGTCACATAGCCACCCTCTTCCTGGCATGTACCAAAATCGAGACTCCCAGGGGGAAAGCAGGCATTTGGCATAATCGGTATTGTCTGCACAAACAGCTCAGGCACAGGGGGATGCTCTCCTCTACTCGGGTGGGGGCCCCACTCCCCCGAGAAGTCCAGGTTCCCAGATACCAGGCACAGGCCGACCTCGTGAGCAGCCATTGTGAGGACAGGGCTCAGTCCTGCTGTGTCCTCTGAGAGTTTGTCCCCTCAGCCTTTGGCCCCTGGCAGCATAATTACAGCAAAACTGTCAGCAGGGCCCACAGCAGGATGAGATCCCTGCAGTGTTGATTCGTTATGGGTGATTTATTATTTTTATTTTTATTTATTTATTTATTTATTTTGAGACAGAGTCTCACTTTGTTGCCCAGGCTAGAGTGAGTGCCGTGGCGTCAGCCTAGCTCACAGCAACCTCAAACTCCTGGGCTCAAGCGATCCTGTTGCCTCAGCCTCCCAAGTAGCTGGGACTATAGGCATGCGCCGCCATGCCCGGCTAATTTTTTGTATATATATTTTTAGTTGGTCAATTAATTTCTTTCTATGTTTGGTAGAGATGGGGTCTCGCTCAGGCTGGTTTCAAACTCCTGACCTCGAGCAATCCACCTGCCTCGGCCTCCCTGAGTGCTGGGACTACAGGCGTGATGTTATGGGTGATTTAGATCATGTGCCTTTTGTACGAGGTTCTCAACTGTGCCTGTGTAATGTCGCCTCCATTGAAACCCTAGAGGCTGGGGTTTGGAGAGCTTCCAGGTAGCTGAGCCATGGAGGTGCTGGAGGGCGTAAGCTCTGGGCCCCTCCCCTCTACCTTGCCCATGCTCTCTTCATCTCTATCCTTTGTAACGTACTCAGCCTAGCAAAATGACCCTCTTTTTACGTTAGTTTTTGTTCCCTCTGACTTCGATAGTCAAGCCTAACAACCAGTGGTAAGCAGCCTCTGCCCAGGACTCAGCAGCCCTCAGCACCAGCTCATTCTTGGAGCAGCCCCTGAAGACCCCGTGACGTCAAACCCTCACAGCCTGACCTGCGCTCCACAACCCTCGTCTGTGCCCTTGCCCCTAGCGAGTCGGGGAGACTCATGTGACAGTATTTCTCCCATTCTCGTGGCAAGTCACTCGTCTTTCACATTAAAATTCCTTTCGTCTCCGACAGTCTTTGTTGTCTCAGTAGTTGGCTCTCTGTATGGCGAGCCAGAGGGCCTAGGCAGACGGCGTTTGTGGGTTTGCGACACTAATATCCTCCATAATGAACTGGTGAACATAGGTACGTGTTTCCCTAAGTTCTGAGAGCAGCTCTAGCCGTGACTCACACCAGAATAAGGCGGTCGAAGGTCGTGAGCTGGGGCTAAACAAGCTGAAGCCGGCAGTTGGCCTTGGTGGGGGTGGGGAACATCGTGTGCTGAGCCCTCGCCCTGTGGGACCCGACATTGTCTCCAGTGAGACAGTGTCACAACCGAACTGAAGGAGAGGACACGCCGCTGCTGTCTGCTGCGGAATGGACGAATTCATCGTCGGTGGGGAGAAGACTCCACACTCCTCGCGGTGAGCAGGGCCACAGAAGCCTTCTGCGTTGCTTATTGCCGAGCGAGAGAGTAGAAGCAGCACTTTGGTTTTTATTCCTAGATTTTCAGAGCGATATAGCTAAAGAGGTGCTCACAGAGAAATTGATAGTATTCACTCATATTAGAAAAGAAAAAAATAAATCAGCGATCTAACTTTCTATAGTGCCTTATGAAGACAGATAGGAGAAAAAAAGCATATGAAAACCAAAATAAGCAAAGAAAGGAAATAATATAGAAGCAGCAATCAGTGAAATAGAAAAAAAATAGAAAAAATCAGTGAATCCAAGGCTGTTTCTTTGAAAAAATCAATAACATTGGTAAACGTCTAGCAATCTTTCTCTATGAAGGGCCAAGTAGTAAATATTTTGGGCTTTGCACGCCAAGAGGCCACATACTCTGCCATCGTGGTGTAAAACCAGAGAACCTTTATCATCATGGCTGCTCCAGCCAGGTCACACTCCCACCACAACATTGTGTCCGACACCCCGGAAGTATTCCCAACGCTGTTATTTATTTATTTATTTATTTATTTATTTATTTATTTATTTATTTATTTTTGAGACAGAGTCTTGCTCTGTTGCCCAGGCTAGAGTGCCATGTTGTCAGCCTTGCTCACAGCAACCTCAAACTCCTGGGCTCAAGCAATCGTCCTGCCTCAGCCTCCCGAGTAGCTGGGACTACAGGCGTGTGCCACCATACCTGGCTAATTTTTTCTATATAATTTTAGTCGTCCAGGTAATTTATTTCTATTTTTAGTAGAGACGGCGGTTTCGCTCTTGCTCAGGCTGGTCTTGAACTCCTGAGCTCAAATGATCTGCCCATCTCGGCCTCCCAGAATGCTAAGATTACAGGCGTGAGCCACCAAGCTTGTCATGTAGGAGCCTTCAGGGAGGTTTCATGACATAGGCACTATTGATTTCATAAGGGTGGTCAGCCCTGATGCTGAAGCCATCAGCTCCCCTCCTCAGCCAAGAGTCACCTCATTCGCATAAACTCAGATTGGGGTGAAAGGGGCTCGTTCCGAATAACAAAAGACATCCTGTCATTCAGAACATCCTATCACTCAACACCTGTGCTTGGTTGTTGTCAGAAGAAACTGTTGTCGGGAAATGCCAAGGAGCTCTGTGCCGGGAACTGGGGGCAAAGGACCAATATCATTTTTTTATTGGTCCATAAGGCTGGAGTTCAATGAGCAGAGCCCAGACTCTGGAATGGCGGCAGACTCGAGAAATTTCTTTGTGGGACCCTCATATACAATAATAACGTGTTATGATCCCAAGAGTTTCAAAGTGGAGTCACTTAATGACAGGTGACTCGGCCCACAGTAAAACTGCTGGCACGTCAAAGCCGTAAACATATATATGATGGACAGAGGTGAGAACACCTGTTGTGGCAGGTCCTGCAGACGGCCGTAGAAACGGCAGAGACTGGCGGGGCCCAGCTGCCCGCAGAGGGGCCGCCGGGAGAGCCCTGAGACCTCCCTCTGACAGCAGCTGCCCCGGAAGCTCTGCCGGGCAGGGCGGTGGCCGTGCCGGTCGGTCATGGCAGCGGGGCACTCCAGGCCTCCGCTCACCTGTCAGCGCGCAGGTGCCCAGAGTGACTGGCCATGCTTCCTTCCCCTGTTGTGTCACTGCCTGTGTGCGTTCAGTGTATCTGCACGACTGTTGGTGTGTGACAGCCTCGCAGTAAACCGCAAACTCGAAAGTGTTTAATCAGCCACTGAGTCGTTGTGCAACCTCTGGGCCCCTGGGTGGAGTTAGCCCCATGGGGCTGACTGGCACCTGGGGGGGGGGCGGGCCCTGACCTGGGTGAATGTGGCGCCTGCCGGCTGGACCGCCGGGTCAAGTGCAGATGCTCACCAGGAAGGGCTTGCTCTGCCGGCCGGCCCGAGTGTCTGGAGCAGACACTGCCTGCGTTCCTCACTGGCGACCCTGCCCCAGCTGCGGGCTGGTGGAGAGCATATCACAGGGACTGTGACCCCTCCACCCAGGTCATCAGATTGTTCCCCACAACCAGCTTGAGTGCCCGCGGCTCGACAGGAAGCCAGCACACCGAGACAGGCGCGGCAGCGGAGAGTTTAATATCGCAGCAAGAATCACTGTGACCATCAGCTACGTGACTGCAGAGTAGTAGCATTTACAGGAAAGCAAGCCAGGGAACCATGGCTGGTTTTATATATATGTCCTTAACTACGGCTACACCTTTGCAGAGTTCAGGCCCCTAGCACTGTTCCCACCTTACTGCCTTTTATTAATTGTATAAAAGGCAGTTTCTAGCTCTTAACCCTGTTTCAGGGACGTCTCTCTGCACTGGCTCCCTGTGGCTCACTTCCCAGAGCAGCCCCGGCTGGCAGCAGTGGACGGAGAGCCACTTCCCTCACCTTCCTCCTGTGCTCACAGCTTAGCAGGACAGTTTGTTCATGAAAAGGATCTGTTCCCACAGGGAGATCGATCGTTCCTGGCTCGCTCCCTGGGTCAATGAGCGGGGCAGCAAGGGGGAGAGGTTGTGCAACCCATCCTGACAGCTTTGAAGATCGGGGATTTCAAGCTGACCCAGCTCCTGAGTGTCACGTGTCCTCTGGTTAAGTCTTTTTTTTTTATTTCGGCATATTATGGGGGTACAGATTTTAAGGTTTCAATAAATGCCCTTTCCCTCCCTCCCCCCACAAGTCTGAGTTTCCAGCATGACCATCCCCCAGATGGTGCACTTCTCACTCATTATGTATGTATATACCTGCCCCCCTCCCGCCTCCCCCCGGCCCAATACCCTATTACTGTAGTACCTATGTGTCCACTTAGGTGCTGCTCAGTTAATACCAGTTTGCTGGTGAATATATGTGGTGCTTGTTTTTCCATTCTTGGGAAACTTCACTTAATAGTATGGGTTCCAGCTCTAACCAAGAAAATATAAGATGTGCTATATCACCGTTGTTTCTTAGAGCTGAATAGTACTCCATGGTATACATATACCACATTTTATTAATCCATTCTTGGATTGATGGGCACTTGGGCTGTTTCTATAGCCTAGCGATTATGAATTGTGCTGCTATAAACATTCGAGTGCAGGTGTCTTTTTTGTAGAGTGTCATTGGATCTTTTGGGTAGAGGCCCAGCAATGGGATTGCTGGATCAAATGGTAGATTCACTTGTATCGCTTTAAGGTATCTCCATATTGCTTTCCATAGAGGTTGAACTAGTTTGCAGTCCCACCAGTAGTGTAGGAGTGTTCCTCTCTCTCCGAAGCCACGCCAGCATTTGTTATTTGGAGACTTTTTGATAAAGGCCATTCTCACTGGAGTTAAGTGATATCTCATTGTAGTTTTGATTTGCATTTCCCTGATGATTAGAGATGATGAGCATTTTTTCATATGTTTGTTGGCCATTCTTCTGTCTTCTTTAGAAAAATTTCTGTTCAAGTCCTTTGCCCACTTTTTAATAGGGTTATTTGATTTTTTCTTGCTGATTTTCATGAGTTCTAAGTATATTCTAGTTATCAGTCCCTTATCGGATGCGTAGGATGCAAAAATTTTCTCCCATTCTGTAGGTTGTCTGTTTACTTT
>VSMD01023292.1:0-58061 GCA_008750895.1 Mirza zaza | reverse complement strand
ACTACAAGAAAGTAGAAGCAGTTCTGAGGGAAGACTTAGTAGATGTTTATGGTATAGATGTTTATTAAATGCTTTTCTCCTGTTTGTTCTGAGCCAAAGGTTCTCTACAGCAATTCAGAGAATGCTCCTTTTCCCAATTTTGTGTTGCACTTTTGTCCATTAAGCCCAAAGTTTTACAAAACTCATGTGAAAAACTGCTCCTTTAAGTTTTGTTCAGTCTTCCTTTTCCATATAACTCAGAATTGGCCCATGGAACCCAGCTGGGAAACTCACAACATTCTGCTCTTCCATTTGACCCAAGTTGCTTTTATGCCAGACTTTCTCCTCATTGGCCCCTATTCCTCTACCGTACTAGTCAACTCTTGCAAATACACCTCGGTCCATCATTCATTACACACCACCTGTTGTAAGGTGCATTGTGTCCTCCAAAAAGATGCATTCAAATCCTAACCCTGGTGCCTGTGATTGTAACGTTACTTGGAAATAGGGTTATTGCAGATGTAGTTAAGTGAAGATGGGGTCACACTAGATGAGGGTAGGCCCTGGTCCAGTGACTGATGTCCTTATAAGAAAAGAGGAATTTGAACACAGAGACATGCCCAGAGAGGAGGGTGCTGTGTGAGGACACTGAGACACAGAAGACAAAAGGAGAAGGCCATGTGAAGATGGCGGCAGACATTGGCAGAAATGCCCCTACTAGAAGAGGAACGCCAAGGATCTACAGCCACCACCAGAAGTTAGGAGAGAGACCTGCAACTTATGCTTCCCTAAAGCCTTCACAGGGAGCATGGCCCTGGAGACATCTTGGTCTCAGTATTCCAGCCTACACAATTGTGAGGCAATACAATTCTAAAGTGCCCAGTTTGTGGCACTTTGTTACGGCAGCCCTAGGAAACCAATGCACCACCCAACTTTCCATCAGCAGTTAGGCTCCATAAAGGATATGGCACTTCATAAAATGCCACAAGTGTAAAGAAGTAAAGCAACCTTTGTAAACCCCCACAGTGATTTAGTTGTGGCCAAGCCTGCGCCAGGACAAGGTTTCCTGTCTCCTCATTTCAGTTACTAGGCTGACTTTCAGTCATTTCAGTGACTTCAGCCTCCAGACACTAGGCTTCCTTAGTTCATTTCCTCCATGAACCTAAAGAAGTTTGGACCAAGGTGCAAGTCCATCCCTGTGTACCACCCTGGGCAATGTGAACCGTTACCCTTGAGAGCAAATCATTGAGCTGATGTAGGAGAGCAGGAGTTGGGTCAGATACATCTTAGTGCCAGTTCATCTCCATCAAAGTAGTGGGAAAGGAGACTGCAATTGTTGGAGTTGTGGGAGGGAGGGAGGTTGTGCCAAGAAACACTTAAGAGCACCAGAATAGGGGAGGGAAGTGTTTTGCTCCTGACAACAATTTTTCAAAGGGAGGCTCGGCCTATGGGGCCCAGGGAAAGGGTGGAGGCAGTGGAACCTCTTACCTGAGGTGGTAGCGTCCCCACAGCCTCCCATAGAGTTTTGGGGCATGTTTGGATTGATGAGAGTCAGCCTCTGTTTTATAGAGACCACACTGAGGCTCAAAGCCCCACCCTCCACAACAAGTAGTCACAGACAGTAGAGAAGGTAAGCTTCCATGATTGTTGTTCAGGTCTGGGGGTTTGCTATTTTATAAACGCTTCCCAGCAGAGAGAATTTTGGTGTTTAAGGTCTTGCTAAAACCTGTCAGGACCACCTGCCTAGAATCCCTCTTGGGAGGAAGTAAGAGTAGAGTTTTCCCTCTAGAGAAATGATTCTGTGCCTACAAGGAGTCCAGGCGTGTTGTGATGATGATCAGTAATCTTGTTATTTCTACTGACTTATGAGCGTTAGGTCTGAGATCCCCTCATTCTTGTTTGCTGTCCCATGATCCTACTGTGGGTTCTGCCAGAGTCACTGACTGGCGCAAAGTAAATGTAGTTTAAGATTCCATGGAGACTGGGGTACACAGGCAAGTGCATTAAGCATTGCAAAATTCTGGATGTAAGCAGGGGTGTTTGTCCTCACGTTTGAATTTCTTACTGTCAAATGCATTGATTGAACCCCCTAGCAGAAATCTAGGACATTTATACTTTCCTAAATATCTCATACTCTTAAAAAAATATACACACACGCACATACACACGAAGAAAAGTGAAGGAATGGAGGAAAATAAGCAAACAACAGGAAAATATAAATGTGAAAAGTTGGAGATAATTCCTTTTTTCTCCTCATTAGTCCTTCCCAGTTACCGTGTTATTACTTCGGTATGTTCCCTTTGTTAACGTACACAAAAATTGTAGAGAGGAATGGGAAAGTAGGAAATGTTTTATTACCCAATAGAAGAAATTAGTTATTATGGAAATTGTCCTCACATGATTTTTATACTTAGAAACTCTTCAATCAGGAATCATCTAAGGCGTGTGGCTGTCAGCTACTCAGCGCACATCAGAAAATCAGGCAGAGCACACAGTCGTCCATCGTGTGTGGTGACAGCCAGACAAGGCGAACAGTGCTGGGCAGGTTTGTGCTTGTCAGGTGAGGCTGGGATGCCTTTCAGAGGAATTTAAATTGGATCAGGTTTTATCTTTTATTGCTTTATCTTTGAGACACTCTGAGAGAGTTATAATTAGAGATCTATGAAAGAGAACTAGCCTTAAAAATGTCCATAGACAAACTCTACACATAGATGCGATGCATTTTTGAAAAATTCTTCTTGATACGTAGACACACATTTCTGTGCCATCCTTGTCCCTTTCAGACATATTTTAGAAAAGCAACCTTGCCCACAAAAGTTTTTCTAAGGGGGGATTTGATGCCTTCTTCTCTAAATGGTATCACAATAGCTGACTGCTTACCTGGTAGGACTTCAAGGATTCATTCCCTCTTCCCATACAGTATCCACTTCAATCATAGCACCTAAGTTCCTAAACATTTCCATACGAGAAGACATTTTGAAACTGAGAACCATGACTATTGTTTGAAGGCTGTGTTTTCTGTTCTTAATTTAGATAACATGCTAACATCGGAAAATATTGACATGTTTTTGATATTACATGATGATAACAGGGAAGATTTCCATTTTCCAACTTTGCCTACTAGAAAAGCTCCATGTTTAATGAGAAGTCTACGAAATCATTTTCCTTTAGTGATGATAATATGTATCCTTTAATATCCTTTAATAATTCCTTTATTAGTGATGATAATATGTATTTGAAGAGATAGTTTTTTCTTTTTCTTTTTTTCCCCCATGTCTCTGTGTTTTGGGGCAAGTAGGGGGTTGTGCCTACTTCTCATTCTGAGCATGGGGGGTTCTCATGCAGAAGTCATCCCATCGGTGTGTCTTTTTATTTCCTGTATTCATAGCATGCTGCAAACTAATAATACCATAAAATGCTCCCCCTGCAGGAATGGTTGTTGATTTCTAAAGAGTTGTTATTGAAGTTTCAATCTGCTCAGGTTCTCTGACTCAGAGTTGTTACTCAGCATCCAGGGCCGCCAGAGAGGAAGAGCAAATGGGACGCTTAAGCTGGAATAAGCTCTTGTCATCTTTGCTTAACCTGCCAGATATTCCTTAAGTCCGTCCCAATGGAATCAGCATAAAGACACACCGTTGCCTGTGGATAGCTCTGTGGAAGCTCATGTGGGCACTTCTGTTCACTGACATTGCAGGAATACTGTTCTCAGGCCTGGAAGAATCCTCCCAAGACTCCTTTAATTCTTCTATGGATTCAGTTAAAAACACTGACCCCTCTTCTGCCATCTGCTCTTTCTCCTTTTCTCTCCCTAACCCACTATTTGCTCTTTTCTAATTGTCTGCAGTAGAATTATACATTAAACTGTAATTCTTGGGGTCCTAGGGGAAAAAAAAGAATCCTTGCAGATAGTAGTTGCACTAAAGGTGAATTGAATCTATGGCTAGAAAGTGATTATTATAACTCTCTCTTGCTATGCAGTGCCTAAAATTTCAATATCTATTCTGTTTACCTTTAGTTTAAAGGGATGATCTGTGGTACCCTTCAGGTTCCTTTTATAAAGTGGGGCTTAAATGCAACATATACAGGGCCTGATTTTAATCCTTTCTTGTGAGGAAGCAATGACTCTAACAGACCTCTGCTGATTTTTACATCCATTCATTTAATTAGTGATGTGCCTTTGGAGAAATAATAAAGTGCCATCTTAGTTTTCACATATGTAAAATGGGAATAGTAACTTTTGAAAATGTTTTGAGGATTTATTAATTTAGAATAGTAAAAGTAAAGTGGCTGTCTCCGTCTTGGTAAAGGTAGATCCTTGGTTAACGAATGTGCCTTTTTCCTTTGCTGGGTTACACGTTCTGAGAAGGGGACATGTGTGCTTTCCCTTCCTCCTGTGGCTTCCCACAGTATAGGACAGTGGTGTGCACATGGTGGTTAATGCTTTTCGAATGATACTCTCTGATTAATACGGAATTCACTAAGTGAAGGTGAGTGGTTGTGGCTGGCCCAGCCACCGTGGATTTGGCTGTTGTATATCTCTCAAAACAGAAGCACCTGGAGGAAGCCTGATGCCTATTGCAGGCATCAATGCCAAATGCCTGATTAAAGTTAAGTGCTAGCAAGAGAATGCAAGATTTTTGTTTTATGCTGAGCTTGTGGTATGATTTGATCCCAGTTGGAGTCAGAACAAGGGCACTACAAATGAAAGACTGAAAGAATTTATTGACTGAGGAGATGTAATCTATAGATTTATGGCAAGATGGATGCAACTTGATTTATGGAGGGAAACTGTGCATGCCCCTCAATGGCATTAACCTCCAGGTGAGAGAACACCCAGGATCCATTGGTAAAGACTGCTAAGTTTCTGTGCTTAACTGTGAGCGGGGTTGTCAAACAATGTAAATCATGGGGATCCATCCCACATCTTGCTTAAAGATAAAAATCTCAACAAGCACAAACGTAAGACGATAGATAAGCAGCATACAGATATTACATGTAACAATAGAGGCTATTTAAGTTGTGCGGCAGCGAGAACTCAGAGGTCATTGTAGTTTGGTGTTCATCAGGTGTAGTTTAGAGCCTGTTTGTTCCCTGTCTCTCTTCTGAGGTGGCCGGAGAGAGATCTGAGCCCTCCTTTCTGTGAAATTTCACTAGTTAATAATGTAGACTTGGAGGTATGAAGCAGAGCTGAAACCATCCTTTTTCTTTCTTTCTTTCGTTTTTTTAATTGCCCCTGACCTTAACATTTCCCATACCGTGAGAGTGCAGTCCCTGGGAAGAATGATGCTTTCCTATAGGTATCCGATCCTTACAGTAAGAGTCTAAGAGTCTCTTTTAAAGGGAGTCCCTGGTTTACCCTAGACGAAGAAAACACGAATAAAGCATGTAAGACTGTTAATATAAAATATTTGCCCATCCCTGAACTATTCTAAGCAAGCTCAGCTTGCTCTTATGTCCTGAAACCATGAGTCTGTTGTGTACTAGGCTCCTTGGCTGTGCTTCTTAAGAGGAGCAAGCCTTTTTCCAGCTCCACTTTGAGGTTTGCAACCTTTTGTGTTGTTATCATCGGTGGCAAAACTGTAAGAGAGATGTTATCTCTCATATTCCCTAACTTGTTCTTCCCTTCTCTTCTATGGGAGCGATAGTAGGTATAGAACTCTCATTCTGGCAATTGAACACTCTACTCTCCTATCAAAGTCTCTCCTTTTCTTTACTCAGTCCAAGGGATAAATGAATAATAATTCCTTAAAATCTTACTCATGCAAAAATATTGGTTTCATTAATAAAAAAAGACTTAAAGGAAATAAATCTGTTGATTGCATATGGAGTGTAAACAATAGGAGATAAGAGTTGAGATCCATAGGAGGTAGACATAGCCTTTAGAAATGATATGTCGTAAGGGCCAGAAATTGAGAACCCAGACTAAAGAGTTTAATCTGGTTCTCAGTCATTCTATTTTAGGTCATTTTGTATTTTAGAAACATAAATGAGTTTCTATCATTTAAAAATAGATTTTATATAAAAAACAAAACACAACTTAGATTTCTTGTTTCTTAGACCAAATTGGTAAGTCTGTTAACAGGGGTCCATGTTCTCTCATAGCAACTATCAGTGGAAGCTGAAGAGCAGCCAAGCATTTCAGAGCAAGCCCACCTTTCACCACCGACCCTGCCACTCTACAGTCTATGGTTGGCCCATTGCCCATGACCTGCTGGACTCCTGTTCATTTGAGTTTGTGACTCTGTAGGCCCATAGCATATAAGACCCATTTATATGCTTATTATGGTCTCTGGCTGATGGGACTTTGGGGCTTTAGTCCCACAGTAAATATATTTTTAATGAAATAACAGACCAGGGGCCCATGTCTAGCCAGGGTGGAGAATGAATTCCAAAAGATGTTGCCTTTACAGGGCAGGCTGATGTGTAAGTCTCAGTGAAGTGATGGAGGGAAATCTCAAAGTAGGAAGCTGTGAACCTTCAGGCACCAGGGATATACCAAAGTATAGATGTATTTTCAACTTAGTACAGTGAAACAAGAATGTTAAAAAAACAACAGCAAAAGAAAAATGCCTATTTATGCTTAGGCAATTTCTGTAGGTCTTCATGTATTTCTACTGGTTTATTGATACCATTGGGCTTATACAACTTACTATTCCATTTAATTATGTTTGGCCTCCAAACCCTAGGTTGTAAACTCTTGGAAGCCATATTTACTGCCCTCGTTTTTTCCATTTTCTTTCTTATTTTACTTATTTCTCATCCCTTCACTTCACACAAAATAAAACACATCAAAATAATACATGCTTTAGAGCAATTCGTACTCAAATAAAACTTTCATCTCTTACCCACCTGTTACTTTTTTTCCTTTCGTGGCCAAGAATGGAATCCTGTGAAACTCTTGTTATCTTTTCCTTTAGGATTTAGATCCCGGCAGCGCCATGTCCTCATGGAATCCACGGGGCCTGCGGGGCACTGTCCTCATTTGGTGGAGTCAGTTCCTTGTGAGGAGCCAGTATGCTACCGGTGGCTGGCATCAGAAGGGATCTGTATCCCTGATCATGGAAAATGTGGCCTGGGACATCGCATCTTGAAGGCCGTCTGCCAGGATGACCGAGGTATGACCCAGTGACACACTAGAGGTGTTAAGTGATGTCAACCAAATATCATATTGCTTTTCTCTTAACAGGTCATTGTCATGAGGGAGAGAAACACAGCCCTTCCTATCCTGGAATATTTATGTTTAAGTCAAGTGACACATTGCCGAAAGAAGATTGCCATGACTTTTAATATGGGGCCGTGTACTCCATGACAGAATAACACTATTTGGTTGTGCCTGAATGTGATACAGCCAATCTAGAGATTTCTCAGGACATTTTAATTTCTCAAGACAAATAGAAAACAAATCTCCTAGACAGTCTTCAACTTATCAATACAAAATGAGTTCAGGTCGATATATAATGTGCCTTCATATACTACAAACAAAAACTACCTTGTAAATATTCTAGAGGTGCAACTCCATCAAGTTAAATAATAATAATAAAAAACTGTTATTTTTTCATTTATATAATATTGGATTAGCATCAGCTCAAGACATAATAGCAACATTTCGAAAGAACCATTTTATATGTAAGTTGTCAAGATTTACAAAACTAACAATGATGTCTTTCCTCGAACACCAACCATCTAGTATAATGGTTGTTTGAAATGAAGGGCGATTTAGAAAATATGTACGTCACGTGGAAATGAGAATAGTGACATATAAAACCTTTATCCTAGAGTTTTAAAAAAATTCATTCTCTTAGAAGAATATAGAGTATGTCTATTAATCAGTTTTGGAACAAGAAGCCCCATTTATAATACTCTTGGTATGTGGGGTGAATGTTTTGACTTATGCAGCTAAATAATCCATTGAACAGAAGGAAATTACAAAGCGAGTTCAGAATGGATAACAGCATTCACGCAGGGTTGAAATACAGCAAAGTATTTCCTTCCTTTTTCTTCCTCTCTCCCTCTCCCTCCCTTCCTCCTTCCTTCATTTATTCTTTTCTTTTGTCTTTTAATCACTACCATAATTAGGCAAATAAACATTTTATCAACTGATACAACTGGTTACCTCTAGAAACCAGGTGGCTATTAGAGGGCAATGACAGCTTGTATTAGCTACAGCAGATATTTAAAACTTCTAATACTGACTACTTCTAATATTAACAAATGATTTTTGAACTGTGATAATATATGTGCAATTTAGTAACAGAGATCAGTTTTGTATTGCTTTTCTTTGTGTGATGCTGTGATTTACAATAAGAACTATTTATTTTGATTTTTGTCCCTGGTTCCTGGCCAGAGCTCCTAAAAACCTTGTAATTTCCTGAGCTATAGGGTTGCTAGGAGAGTCTTTGTTCTAATATTTGGTCTTTGATTCTGGTTCCTGACACAGCTCCTAAATCCCTTAGAATTTCATGGGTGATAGAAGCATCTTTTCTTCTAATGAGGTGGCTCTTGGTGGGCTCCTATATGGGAGTTGGTCACCAGAAAGACCAAGCCATGATTAGAAGTTTGGAACTTTCAGGCCGGGCGTGGTGGCTCACGCCTGTAATCCTAGCACTCTGGGAGGCCGAGGCGGGCGATTGCTCGAGGTCAGTAGTTCGAAACCAGCCTGAGCAAGAGCGAGACCCCTGTCTCTACTATAAATAGAAAGAAAATTAATTGGCCAACTAATATATATAGAAAAAATTAGCTGGGCATGGTGGCGCATGCCTGTAGTCCCAGCTACTCAAGAGGCTGAGGCAGAAGGATCGCTTGAGCCCAGGAGTTTGAGGTTGCTGTGAGTTAGGCTAATGCCACGGCACTCACTCTAGCCTGGGCAACAAAGCAGAAACTCTGTCTCAAAAAAAAAAAAAGAAAGAAAAAAGAAAATGAAGTTTGGAACTTTCAGCCCCAGTTCTCATTCCATGGAAAGAAGAGAGAGGTGGAAATTGAGTTCATAATTGGACATGCCTACGTAATGAAGTCTTCATAAAAATTACTGCACTATGGGGTTCAGAGAGGTTCCGGGTTACTGAACATGTGGAGGTATCTGGAGGGTGGAATACCCCAGAAAGGGCATAGCAGCTCCATCCCCCATTCCCCATACTGTTTATCTGTCTTCTTTGTATTATCTGTTATAATAAACCAGTAAACATAAGTTGAGTGTTTCCCTGAGTTCGTTAGATGTCCTAGCAAATTATGGAACCCAAGTAGGGTGTTGTAGGAACCCCAATTTATATCCATGGGTCTGAAGCACAGAAGACAACCTGGGGATTATGATTGTCATCTGAAGTGAGAGGCATTCTTTCGGATCTGATGCTAACTCCAGACAGTGTGAAAATTGAGTTAATCTGTAGGACATCCAGGTTGTGTTGGAGAATTGCTTGGTATGAGGAAATATCTGCTCCTCTGGTCACAGAAGTGTTCTGTGTTTAGTGTGGTACAAGAAGTGAAGTACAGAGGTTTAAAAACATGAGACCTAGAGTCAGACAGTTTGGAATTTCAACTCTGCTACTCAACTGTTAGATGATCTCAGGAAAATTATTTAACTTGTTTCCAGTTTAATAGCAGGTACATGTGGTATTTGTTCTTCCATTCTTGGGATAATTCAATTAAGATAATGGTCTCCAGTTCCATCCAATTTTTTTCAAAAGGCATTATTAATACATCCTTTTTATGGCTGAGTAGTACTCCATGGTATACATATACCACATTTTGTTAATCCACTCATGAAGTGATTTGCACTTGGGATGATTCCAAATCATTGCAGTTGTTATTTGTGCTGCAAGAAACATTGAGTGCAGGTGTCCTTTTGATAAAAGGACTTTTTTATCATTTGAGTAGATACCCTATAGTGGGATTGTTGGATAGAATGATAGGTTTAGTTCTTTAAGGAATCTCCATGCCGTTTTCCATAGAGGTTGTACTAATTTGCAGTCCCACCAATAGCGTATAAGTCTTCCTTTCTCTGTATCCACGCCAACATCTGTTGTTTTGGACTTTTTTCTAAAAGCCATTCTAACAGGGGTAGATGATATCTCATTGTGGTTTTAATTTGCATTTCCCTGATGATTAGTCACATTGACCATTTATTCATGTTTATTGACCATTTTTCTATCTTCTTTTAAAAAGCTTCTGTTCAGTGTTTTGCCCACTTTGTAATAGGGTTGTTTTTATCTTTTCTTAATGATTTGCTTGAGTTTTTTGTAGATTCTGGGTATTAGCTCTTTATCAGAAGTATAGCTTGCAGATATTTTCCCCTATTCTGTAGGTTGTCTGTTTGCTCTGTTGATTGTTTCCTAGCTGTGCAGAAGCTTTTCAGTTTAATCAAATCCCATTTATTTATTTTTGTTGTTGCTGTGATTGTCATTGGAGTCTTAGTATAAATTCTTTGCATAGGCTGATATCTGATATCTTATTTTTCCTACATTTTCCTCTGGAATTTGACCTAACTGATGAGCACACATGTGTACAGAGAAGTGTAAAACTTAGTGGAAATCAAGGAGAAGGGAAGAGGGGAGGAGCAAAAACCTATTTAGTGGGTATAATGATCACTATTTGGGTGATGGGCACTCTTATAGCCATGGCTCAAGCATTACAAGAGAGATCCATCTAACTAAAACCATGTGTACCCCCTTAATAAAAGAAATAAAAATGCTGAAATTAAAAAAAAATGCTGAGTGGGAAGAAAGAGATAGTGTCCCTGATGTCAAGAAGTTTTGTAATGTCTTGTTTGCAGAGAGCTATGTAATCAAATAACCCCCTTAATAAATATGTAATTACAAAGAAAATTAAAAAAAATAACTTGGATGCATCCTTTCCTTCAGCTGTCAAGTGAAGTAGTAAAACCTGCCTCTCACTCTCAAGACTGTGAGAGTTAAATGAATTATATAAAAGTGATTAGTGAAGTACCAGATACATAACCATTTAAAACAATCTATAAACTTATTTCACCTATATTTCACATTTATTATTGTACTGTGTCCTGAGAAAATTATGCAAAGAGCATTCTTTTACAAAATGAAAATAATAATGGGGATTAGGAAAAGCATAAGAACTTCTTCCTCCCAACCTCCAGCTGAGGAAGCAGGAAGATTATTTGTGCAGGGTTACCGTGTTTCCCCGAAAATAAGACAGGGTCTTATATTTATTTTTCCTCAAGAAGACACCTTAGGGCTTATTTTCAGGGGATGTGTTATTTTTTTAAAGTACGGCACAACAAGCTACATTTATTCAAATATAGTTAAGTCGTCTTCTTCTGGGACATCATCATAACTCTCCAAACCTCGAATTCCATCCTGAATTTCTTGCAACTCTATTTCCTTTAGAACCATTGGCCCCTCTCTCTCATGTCGAGCAATAGAGCTCTCGTGGGGCAGACGAGAAGGGCTGCTCGTCTTTTTTTACTGCTCCGCGATGAAATGCATGGGTTGTGCAGATACGCTGTGTAGCCACGCTCATCACTAGGTCTCATTTTTTGGGGTAGGGCTTGTAGTGCGCAAGTGCTTAGAAATCCTGCGAGGGCTTATTTTATGGGTAGGTCTTATTTTCGGGGAAACCTGGTAGAACCCAGTGAGAAATGACTATCCTGCTCTGTCATCTCATAGCAGGTATTGGAGGGTTGTCCCAATACATTATGTTCATTGGGCTAGGAACTTCTTTCACAATATATGCTGTGCTTTATGCAGTAATTATAGAGGTATCAACTTTACCATTTTATTTACTTTTTATTTTTTTGTTATTCTTACTTTTACTTTATTCTCTTTTTATTTTATTTTTATTTCAGCATACTATGGGGGTACAATGTTAAGGTTACATATATTACCATTTTATAGCCGTTTTAAAGCTTCATTGCTTATTACCAGGAAATGACTACTTTTCAGTTATTGACCTACATCATCGACTTCTGTGGGGAGAAGTAAGAATTAATACTTGTCCTTATCAGCTCCATGAAGTCTCCGTGGTAGTTAAATACCCGGATGACCCCGGGTTGTGTGTTGGGCAGCAGACGCAGTCCTTAGTGCAGGATGTTGTCCTCATAATTGCTGCAACAGGCTTTTGTCCAGTGAGAAAGTGAAAATGTGGTCCGGTTGCTCTTTGTGAGATTGAGCTTTTGTGTGATTGATGACGTAGGTCTGGCAGAGAAGTGTTCCTGTTGAAGTTATCAGGGTCTTCCCATAGCTACAGAAATTGACCTTGCTGTTGACTCTCATTGCAATGCCTGGAGAAAGAAAGTTTTGAGACATGCTCTCCTGTGACCTTTTTTCTTATAACATTCAATAGTTTCTTTTTTTTTTTTTTTTCTTTATCACTCTGAGTTTATTAGTTGTTTCATAGGCCCTTTATTTAGAATTAAATGGATAAGGTCAAACAAAATATGCTATTTTTGATTAAAAAAAAAAACCCTCATATTAAATCCAATCAGACTTGAGGCCTACTATAATTTGAAAGAGTGACTTGCTTTGTCTACCATTTTTAGGATTTTCCATGTTGACTGACTCCAGATATCCCATATACAGGTGTATTGGGAAAAAAAAAAAAAAAACATTTAACATCCCTGCAAAATATCATGTTCCCTTCAGACTGGGGAGCCAAGAGCTTTCTGTATAATCTGATCAGGATTCCGTACACTTGACAGTGTCTTGTTGGGTGTTCCTTTTGCTGTTAGGAAGACATATTTTTCTTCCCCAGAAGTTTGTTTGGACTATTATCTTGGAAACTTCAAAGATACATAATCTAGGTCATATTGAAGCCAGGAAGTAACTGGAAACAGCAATTTTTGATATGCCTAAACCTTGTGGATTAGTTTAAGCGTGTGATCTTCTTTGGACTACCTAAGATACAAGTAGTCATCTACGAATTTCTGTAGCTATCTCTGCTTTGTTCTACTCTCTACTTTGATTTATTAGTGATACTGTTCAATCAGTGCCACTGAAGCTCCTGTTTCTCACTCAAGCCTGTGATTGTAGCAAACAACGTGCTAGTCAGTGATATTTATTTTGAGGAGGAAAATTGCATAATAAATTATATGAATGAGTATTCTGATTTGGAATCTGATTTTCAAGTCTCTGATTGGTGATCAGCTTTGATTTCTCTCCTCTGTACAACGTCTTATCGTTGTGTGGCTCAATACACATTAGCTGAGCACAGGTTATTCCTGTCCCATTGGCAGGTATGTTTCCTCATTTCAAAGGAAGCATTTGAAATGTAAATGGAGAGAGTCAAGAATTTGAGCCCAACATATTTTTCCTTTAGATTACCAGATTTATTCATTATATTTAAACTTTGATTCTCAAACATGTAAGTGGTTCATTGTTGCCAGGTTTCACAGGCAACTGATGAAGGTTTACTACTATGTGATATCCTCATGGAGCAGGTTGGGAAAGCCCCCCATAATAATAATGCTGGGGCAGTGGACAGTGATCCCAATGGATGGCAAGTGACCACTATGCATCATCTTTCATGGATCCATAATGCACAATGGGCAGGGTCATTGGATAAACACCCATCTTCCTGCTGGAGCAGTCAGACCCCCAGCACTCACCACGTGCTTTGCCCCTTTATTTGCCCAATAGGCTATCTCGGGGGAGAAAGTGTTTATTTCAGCAAACATCTTTATTCAGAGAGAATGCAGCACAGATTTTGTACTTCTAGAAAGCAAATACCAACACTGGTAAAAAGTGTAAAAGATTGAGAAGAGCAAAGTTCACATGTAGATAGTGGAGTTAGAGTTCTCCAGCGTTGCCACAAACACCCTCTTGCATACAAGGTTTCTTATTTTCACAGTTGCACTAGACATTTTCTTTTTTTTTTTGAGACAGAGTCTCGCTTTGTTGCCCAGGCTAGAGTGAGTGCCATGGCGTCAGCCTAGCTCACAGCAACCTCAAACTCCTGGGCTCAAGCAATCCTCCTGCCTCAGCCTCCTGAGTAGCTGGGACTACAGGCATGCACCACCATGCCCAGCTAATTTTTTCTAGATATATATTTAGTTGGCCAATTAATTTCTTTCTATTTATAGTAGAGACGGGGGTCTCGCTCTTGCGCAGGCTAGTTTTGAACTCCTGACCTCAAGCAATCCGCCCACCTCGGCCTTCCAGAGTGCTAGGATTACAGGCGTGAGCCACCACGCCTGGCCATGCACTAGACATTTTCTATGCAAATATTTTCTTAAGTGCTGTATGTATTTGCATGGCATGAGGCATGATTTCCCATCATTAAGGTGACTTTGCTTTTCATTTAAAGGGTATATTTCTAGGAGTACTTGTTTTGCATCATTAACCTCGAACAATACAAGAATGTTACCTTTAATCTTGGCTAAAATGGCATGCGCTTGTAAGCTATAACAACTTAACTATCTTTTTAAGGAGAACTTCAGTTGGTGGAAAGCATGCTAGAATAATCACTTACCTGAGTTGGATTAAACATTATTTTAATATTTTAAATCTGTGATTGGAGTTAGAAGTTTTGTATTGCTTGTTTATTTTTAGATCTCAAAACATGTTCTTTGGCTTACCTGTGAGAATAATGTCAAACTCCATTGAAATAGAAATTATTTATTGGAATCTTTTGTGATTCACCAGAATTCTAAATAGAACCCCTTTTATGTTTATTTTCTAAACCTTTTGATTATGTTATAGCTTGTGGTGTTAACAAGTGTTGCTTTACTTCTTCTCTGTATGTATTTTCTTTGCCTTATAAGACTTTATATTAATAAATGCTATTTCAGCACAATATGTGATTTCTTATATTTGGGGAAGAAAGAGGAACGGATTATTCTTCATGTATTTCTTTTCCACATAAGTATATTCCTACAGTGAATCCACTTATTAAAGACACAAACTTAGAGCCACCACTGAGGATACCAGAGGCTCTGAAATAAAGTTCAAATGCAGATTTTCTAAAAGTTTTGATCTTGGTTGAAATAAGCATGCAGTTTATTAAGATGTGCATTTTGGAAAGGATAATACTAATAGGTTTTTATTTTTAAAGAAAGTAACTATCAATTTTTTCTTATACTATCAATTTTTTATTTATTTTTCTTATACTATCAATTTTTTCTTATACTATCAATTTTTTATTTATTTATATTTTTTTCTTATACTATCAATTTTTTATTTATTTCTATTTCGACTAGGAAAAAAAAACACTTCCCTTTGCATAAGGATGGAAATCTTGTCTTGCCAACATCTTGCCAACATCTTGCCAACTTTTCAGAGAGATCAGAGAAGGGAAGAATTAACATGGATTCTTGCATGAATGCATGAATTAACATGCATTTATATTATTTAGTATAGATTCAGAGAAATGGCTTTTGGAATAGACTTAGTGGATTGTATAATAGCATGCACTGTTGTTTCCTGCCCAGATCCCCTCGGCCATTTACAACTTCTGTATGTGTCAGTCTGAAATTCCAACTGACATCACCTGTATCTCTTTGACTGAGGAATTTCTCTGGCAGCTACAGCCTTGCCAGGGAATTAACAATGCCACGGAGCAGCCGTCAATCAATGATTGATATAGGTGTAAACATACTCACCTTCCTGCTTCTCAGTTGGAATAACCTTGGGCTATAAGTTCGATGCTGTTTCCTACTCTCCTAGTGAAATGAAGCTTCACTTCTCATGGTGATAACTTGTTTGATTAAACACCTTTATCAGCCTCCTCCCTTTCCTGTCTCACTTCCCCAGTCTTTTACTGGTTCCCTGGGATTACCTGTCCAAGAATCTTTATCACAGAGTTTCATTTTGATACAGCTCAAACTAAGACAAGGACGCTTGGAAAGGCATTTAGTTGATCCGCTCTTGCAGGTGATACAAGATCCAATTCAAATCATACCATATCCATTATAGTTTCTAAAGAATCTCCTCCCAAGCAAGAAATGATAAAATCATTCATGAGAGCTCATTCGGTATGAACAACTCTCACTATTTATTAATTATTTGGCAATATCCAAAGGGCTTCAATACACTGATTCTGTCTTCCCTGTGAAAACATAAGAAATGTAATTGAAGCCCATTTATTTCCTATTAGGCAATCTAGGTAAAGTACACCTTCATCCTGAATCTTGGTTTTTAGCAATTGAGTCATTTATGACTCTCTGGGAGAGGACTAGGTTATTCATATTTTCATTTTGTAGCGGATTCCAAGGTATAATCAGAAGGTCTTTGAAGAACAAGAGAAATAGACCTCTTTTGGATGTTAAGGTGATCATTAGTGTAGGTGAATTGGATATGAACTGTTGGGGGAACATGTAGCTCTATCTCATCTGTTCTAGATCAGTGGTTCTAAAATTACTAGATATCAGCATCACCTGGAGACCTTGTGAAAATACACATTTCTGGCCCTCGCTCCAGAATTTCTGATCTAGTAAGTCTGGAATGAGTCTCAAGAATGTGTATTTCTGACAAGTTCCCAGGTGATGCTGATGTTCCTGGTCCAGGGACCAGACTTTGTTAAACACTGTTCCAGGCCATTGAGAGCAGACGGACAGGCTCACAGTGTCACCTACAACAGGGGCAGGACTGAGCTAGGGCAGTGCAACACGTGCCTTACAATTAATCAGGATCAAGGGTCGCGTGGGTTCTGATTTGTTTCTTGTTTCCTGCTGGAGAAGTTATTCTTGAAATCCATAAAATATATTAACTGAATTTCTAGAAGCAAGCAGAAGTGAGTAAATATTCCTTTATTTCTTTATTTTACCTAGATGGATTACTAAAAGATCAAATAGTGGAAAGCAATAGTGTTCTCTTGCAGAAACAGAAGACACATAATATGTGAGATGAGTTATTTAGGTTTAGAGGAGAGGATTTTCATTTTCAGCAAGCTGTCTTTTTCAGACCACCGACAGGTAGCAGTTTGGTATCAATGTCCTTACTGAAGGAGGTATGGTGATGGCAAATATGTTGTATTAAATTTTGAAATGAACCTGACATTGCAGTTGAAAGTGCCAATAAGATCAAGCTGTGCTATTCACGCTACAGGAATCAGACTGCAAAGGAGATTAAATTAGAAAGTTCCTGTGGCCAAGTTCCTCATTCCCTTTCATTTAGTTGTCTTACAGTGAAATTAAAGATGAAACTCTAATAATGTTTGGCAATGAGGGAGACCAAAAGAGAAAAATAAAGACTCATTCTAATCAGAGTTTCCCCATCCATGTTTGATGGGAAGGTGGGGAGTAGATGTAAACTGGTGAATCAATTTAAATGCTAAAGAGAGAAGAGCTGCAATGCGGCTTTAAATATATTTACTGTATGTTGACTGTTGATAAACAGGTATTGTGTTTTGAATTACTTTCTCTTTGCACTGTGCTGCATACCTAGACATTATAAGATAGCTTTCCTCTTTTTTCTTTTTTAAAAGGTTCCTCAATAAATGACTATATTCCCATCACTGTCCCACCAGTATTTCACAATCAGACTAAACATAGTCTGATTTTTCCAGGTTTTAATATTTAGAAATAGGTTAGAGTAAATTGCTTCCTGAATGTGCCTGTGTCTCTCTCATAGAAGGCTGTCTCCCTTTTCTATCTCCTCTGAAATTCTTTTTAGGGTATTTTAGGCATTCCACATAATTTAAGAAGTAAAATGAGTCATAGATTGTACAAATACTTCAAAATGTAGTTCATGTGATTTAATGTTCCACCTAACCTTTCAGTGGGACTTAATGTGAGATTTTTACCCTGCCATTACTTTCAACTCCCTCCCCTGTGGATGTGCTCTAAGTTTCCCTATTCCATTGTGTATTGCACTCTAATGTCAATAACAGGGATTAGTTATACTATTAGTCACAAGGATAAAATTTTGTTTTTTTATTCTGAAAAGTATTTTAAAGTAGTATTTGGCTATTTCATATGACCTCTGGCTGATGTTTCTTGTGATGGCATCTACCCATTTGCCCTCTATATAGACATAGGAAAAGCAAAGAACACAGATTAAAACTCATTTCCAGTGTGAAGGAGTAATTTCCACTGTGAGGATGGCCAATATAACTAGATAAGCAATACCATCAGAAGCTCACCTGTGCTGTACCCATTTGAGTGTTTTTAGGAACATAGAGTAAAATAAAACTCTCCTTGAAAGGTCCATCCATCCCATGAGAAATCAATTAGAAGAAAATTTTACTTAATCTTATAATCAAATACTTTTGAATTACTAAATCAAAGTAATATATACATATATCTTAATTGATTAATGAATCAAAATTAAGAATTCATAGTGTGTAACACTTTGTGCTGTGCTGTTCATTCCATACTTACTGAATTAAATGTCTGCTATGCTCAAAGAAATGTATAATCTTCTATGGAAAGATATCTAAGAAGTAGAAATTAATTTTTTCCTTAGATTAAATCATATATTTTATTTCACAGAAACATTAACTTAAGGGAAAACATGAGTTGAATTATTAACATTTAGGAATATCTTTTGACTATGATACTTCTCTTACTTCGTAGGTAGATTTCAACCAACAAGCACCTAGAAAATCCATAGCTCACAATAAGTACTTCCTCTGCCTCTGTTACCTCTATGACAATTTGCTTTCACAGTCAAGATCATGTTTCCCTGCATGAGATGCTCATCCTCTTTTTCCTTTGCCTAATTGTTACTCATCATTTAAAATCTTGAATTGTCACTCCTGTAATCCTAGCACTTTGGGAGACCGAGGTGGAAGGAATTCTTGATGCCAGGAGTTCAAGACCAGTCTTGGCAACATAGCAAGACCTCATCTCTACAAAAAAATGGAAAAAATTAGCCAAGTGTGGTGGTGCACACCTATAGTCCCAGCTACCTGGGAGGCTGAAACAGGAGGATCGCTTGAGCCCAGGAGTTTGAGATTGTAGTGAGCTATGATGATGCCACTGCAGTCTAGCCAGGGCAATAGAGCGAGACCCTATCTCAAAACAAACAAACTTGGATCAGTGTCCTTCAGGAAGCTTCTCCTCCACTCTCACCCTGGCTATTTTACACTGTTCTAGAATCTCAAGTTAATATTATGGTCACCTCCTGCCCTGGATTGTTTGTCCCAACACTTATGATAATTCCATTTCCTTGATAGATGATTAGTTCAGAAATGTGTAGGGTTAAATCTGTTCAGACCAACGTGATGTGAGAAGACAGACTTGGGCAAAGAAGGGTGTTGTTTTATCTACTGTGATCCATCTTATTGTCAACAGGATATGTGGCTTCAGGATGAAGGCAATACTGTGTATAGTAGGACAGAGATGGAAAGATACTCTGGGTCCTAGAAGACATTGTTGAGTCCCTTGTCATGGCCCGTTTACAGGATGGAGGATGAACACAGAACATAAAACACAAATGCAGAACACAAAGAAAAACGCAGACACACAGACAGATGGTTGACTCGAGTAATAATACCCCGGGTCAGTTTTATTTTTATACTCTAAAAGATTAAAGTTAGGTCCTCGTACGTACCCACCCAGGTGTGGCAGTGATAGCCATAAATTCCGGAATGCGTAGCCTTAGGGAAGCAGATGTCCCCTGACTCAAAATTTCAAGGTGGTTGCTCTAGGTACTAGGCATAGATAAAGGACCGAGATTAGCAAGGATGGGCAAAGTGAGCCACAGGGGCATTTCTGATCTCATCAGCTTCTCTTAGGGTGACCCCCTAAGATCTTTGGCTGAACCCCGGCAGCTGTGCCTGGCTTAGGTCGCCCCTCCCTTGAGGGGTCTTACCCGTCATTGACTAACCAGCCATCTTATGGGGTGTACGCAGCAATCACAGGAACAATGTGTTTATCGTGTGGCCTCCAGACCCCCAGTGCCGTGGGGCAGGGTAGCTCAGCTTGCTTACTTGCAGCTCAGGTCCTTTGTTATGCCTCTAGGCAACAGCCTTGTTTATCACAAGGACCTTGTCCGGAACAGATTACTTTCAAAAACTCTGGGCAGAACACGTACATTACTTACTAACTTTAATTATTAAACTAGGAAAATATATGTCAGTCCCCTACAGTCCCTGAATCAACAGCCTGAGCACTGGCTGTTCTGTAAAACGATGCATTTCCTTACTGCTAAAGCCAGTCTCTCTATCAGAGAGTGTGTCAGCTGCTGCAGAAATCATCCTAATTGACAGAGTGCCCATCTTCTGTGTTCTCATAATACTTTGTAATTCAGTTATCAATATATTTACCACATTTTATTGAAATTATCTGCTCACTTCTGTTTTTTCCTGTTTGACTCTTAGCTTCTCAAGGGCAAAAGCCTTCACTTATTCATGGTTTTATTCTTGGCATGATGCCAAAATGTCTGGTATATTAAGGTATATTCAATAAGTGTTTATAGAACTTACGAGAGTTATTTCAATTGATTCACACAACAGCCCAATTGGGAATTGTCATTATTGCTCCAGTTTTACTGATGAGAAAATTTTAGGCCAGAGATGTTGATAGCCTGGAGTTACTCGACTAGCAATTTCTGACTTCAGAAGCTTAAACTCCATTTCTAAGACTACAAACCAATGTTTGTTCTACTTCATCAATGTCAGTGAATGCCTATCATATGTAACAACTACATTGATGTTTCCCTGTTGCAGACCCATGCAATAACTTTCATTTGTTAAGACGTTATTCTTTTAAGTCAGACTTAGCCTGAGATTCACCCTCAATGCAGCATGAAAGACAGTTATGCCAATTCACGGGTGTAGGCCGGTGAAGCCTATTCCTACCCACACACTGAGCATATTGCCTCTGTTTTCCCTAGTATAAGCTATGAGCAAAAGAGAGCTCACCTGGTGCAATGAAAACATAAAGCCCACACACGTTTTCTCCTGGCACAAAGTGTATTCAAGTTAGATATATAGTCGTTATCTGGCTTTTCCTGGCAACTGTAGTTCTAATCTTGATCATATTCAGACAGCTAAGCAGCATACAAATTATTCATCAGACTGGATTGGGCGAGAGAAGCAGATTCTCTGAAAAAGGAGATATGTGAAATCATAAAGAAGGAGGTAGGAAACAGCTATTTAGGGACAAACAGCTTTTCACTCCTTCATAGTAGGGGTATTCCTTGAGGGAAGGGATAGCAGAGCTGCTAATAACACCATGCTGTGAAGTTTTAGGAATTTTGGTAAAAAGAAAGCAAAATTCTGTGCACAAAAGTGGCCTTTCCTGTTACATCAGAGTTTATTAAAATATACTTAAATAAAAGTTCATTGAGAAGGGGATGTAGTTTCTTGGTATTATTCCAGAAAGCAAGCAAACAGGTGGAAATTAAAGCATGACAAATGCTGGCCTAGCATGAGAATTCATATTTTAGCTGTCTAGCAATGGTGAGTATTGAGCTCATGGCATAGGAAGCATTTTCCCAGAGGCCCAGGACCAGCTCTGAGGGTTCTTACAGAGTAATTGCCACACATATCCACAGATGTGGGTAGCTCTGCGGACTACGGTCGACATTTTGAACAGGGCAGTTCTTTATTGTTTTTGATTATCTTGAAATTGAGGATATTTAGCATCTCTGCCTCTCTCTCTTGAATTGGCAGACATGTCCCCTCATCATCATGTCAGAGAAAACGTCCCCATGTGTTTCAGTTGTCCCAGGAGTGGCATTGCTCTTGATGAAAAATCACAGGCAAAGAGAGGTCCAGAGCCTCTCCTGACTTAACAAGTAAAGTATTTATATTTTTTTAAATAATCACTTTTAGTAAATGTTAATAATCAAAATTAATTTAGAATTAATTAAGGAAATTTACAGTATATTATGAATGCATGAAAATTCAAAGATAAAATAAGTTTCATGCTGCAAGTGAAAATTTGAGACTTCAGGTAAATAGAAAAACTCATTTATCTGGAAGGGCCACTCTGCAGCATCTTGACTGATTAAGGTTTCTTTCTTTATAATGTATCAAAGAATATAAGAGCATGATATGAAAGAGGAAGCGTGACTTTCTCTTTAGAGGACTATTGCAAACATACTGATGTTTGTTTATTGAGATAAGTAGTACCCTGTGCTTTAGGAACTTGGGAGGAAACATAATCGCAAAATAATTTCCATCCAATATTTATCACAAGCACAGCTGATAGAAACAATATAAGTCCAGATATTCTGAAATATATCCTTAGATTAATTCAGGCTAGAGAGACTTGTTTGCCTGAAGAACATGGTATTGACAACTTACAGAATTATTTTTACAGAATTGTTTACTGCTGTGATATCAGCTGCCTATAGTGTGTGAGGTTGTAAGATTCTTCCATGGCACTCATTGTCATTTCCTCAAAAGGTACAAGATTTAGGGTCTTTCTGTTGTATGTTTCAGCATCCTGCATGACGATCGGTAGTAGAAAAATCAGTCACTCCAAGACTGAGCATACTTGCCCGTCTTCTGATCATTTAGCCAGCTTGGGTTGCATGCACTATGAAATTGTACTGTTGACTGGACTTCTGGATTGTATACCTCCTGGATTCAATTTATGATCTTTTTCTTATTTTCTGCCTACTTCCTGCAATACGAGTGTCATCTTGTATGTTGTATATCATCTTTGTTTCACCACTTGCTGGTTGTGTGACATTGAGTAAGTTACTGATCTTGACATCTCACTTTTCTTGTGATAAATAGAAATTAGAATAGGACCTATGTTGTAAATTTGATGTAGATAATTGATTTAATCTATGTCAAGTTCTTAAAACAGTTCCTGTCATATGATCACTGCTGTAAAAATGTTAGATGGTATCTTTATAATTATTATCTTTCATTTTATAAAAATAAGCTTTCTCAAATGCTATATAATATAGAATGAATTTGTGGTATAAATTAATGAAAATGATAACTAACTTTAGGCAAATGATCAATCTCTCAGAGGCCTAGTTTCCAGACTCATGGTTATAAGGATACTATTTTGTAAGACTTTAACTGTTTTTTTTCTTTTAAAAACTTTAGATTTGCAGGGAAATCAAAGAGTCACAAAAACAGTACAAAGAGTTCCCTTGTACTTTACACACACTTTCCCAGTGTTAATATCTCTCATAACCATGGTTCAATGATCAAGAAGTAGAAACTAACACTGGTATAATAGAGCTTACTTTGAGGATTAAATAAGATAATATAGAAGCTTAGTGGAAGATCTGGCAGCTATTTTGATTTTCCTGGAACTTGATCTTTTCTGCAAGAGTAATGTCTGATAATCTTCAGTCAGTCTAGATGTTTGAAAGCATTATTTACAAATGATGATTGAAAAAGAATTAGAACTTTTGGACTGGAAGGTACAGGTATAGCCCAAGGTTTAGGCTTAGATCACATTCTTAAAAGGAATGATTTCTATTCTTTTAATTAATTAAAGAAAATGCCTTGGTAACAGCACAATTTACTATAAATCCTAGTATATCCTTCTGGTAATAGGGAGGAAACTTAATGGCCTCAGGCTCTGATAGTATTGTGAGCCAAGCAGCTATGTGATGGACCATAATTATAACCAATGTCAAAACAAGGGGCCCAAGCATTGATGGATATAGGTCTTTACATGCAATAGGAAAGAACGTCTATGGAAAATCAATTTCTTTGCTGTGAAAAATGACTCATTGTCATTCCTAACATTTTACTTTGGGCTGATTTCATTTTTAGAGTTCAAATTTGTTTACGGTGTGCAATAAGGATGAAAAATGCTTGTGTTCTCTAGTTGTTTCGATTAAAGATAATGGAAACTACCATTTATATACTACTTTACACTTTCAAAACGCTTACTTTCACTTACATTATTTCATTTGACTCCTCGCAACAGCCCTGCATAGCATTCAGGGATTGGGGCTCTCACAGTTCTGGAGGCTGGGAGCCCAAGGTCAAGGCACCAGCAGGTTCAAGGGCTGGTGTGGGGCAGTCTCTGCTTGTGAGATGGTGCCTTGTTGCTGCATGTCCTCACATGGCAAAGAGCAGAAGAGGAAACACGGGCAGAACTCTGCATGAAGCCTCTTTTATAAGAGCCTTAATCCCATCTGGGAAGGAGGGGCCCTCATAACCTAATCACCTCTTAAAGGCTGCACCTTTTAACACTATCACATTGGCCGTTAAGTTTCAACACAAGAAGTTTGGAGGGTACACAGTCAAACTACAGCAGTGGCTTACTCCCATTTTACGACAGAGGAGATTGAGGACAGATAGGTTATTAACCCTTTGCACTCACTTGCTTTTTTCTCCATTCCTTTATTCTACTCGGGATTTATTTTTTTAAATGCCCCAGATTTTACAAAGCGCGGCAGTAGAGTGAAAAACTGGAGTTTCTTTTCATGCAAACTTATTTTTTATTTTATTTTATTTTTTATTTTAGCGTATTGTGGGGGTACAAGTGTTAAGGTTACTTATATTGCCCATGCCCCCTTCCCCCCTCGAGTAAGAACTTTGAGCATGTCCATCCCTCAAACATTGAGCATCTTACTCAACCATACAAACTTATTTATTTGGATTTTTTTATATTTTAAATTATTGATACATTCAAAGAGTAATTTTAATCTCTGTAATTTTTGCTAACCATGTCAAGTCACACTCGACATCCGAGTGCAAAGGGTTAAGACTTGCCTGAGGTCACAAGACAACCACTTGTGCTGTCTTCTAACTCCTGAACTAGTATATTTGCAAGGTCTTAGCTACTGAATCCTGGCATTCTGTACAGAAACATGGAGTTGAGATAGCTACTATTCAACAATGCAATTTATGTATCTGAAAAATTGACTAATATTTCTATCCCATATGTAATTCAGGGCAAAAACTTTTAAATCCACATCTATATATCCATCTATGTCTATATGATCTATATCTATGCTTATGTTTGTATCTGTATTTAGCTACTGCTAAAACTCTGATTCCCTGGACCAATATCTTCAGGAAAAGAAAGAAAAGTCAGGGAACCAAAGGAAAGGCAAAAGGGTAGTATGCCCACTGCACTAGAAACCTATTGTTAAGACATAGATGAGTATACATGGGCCAACACTAACTTGAAATTTATTTGGAGGTGATGATAGTCATTTGGGAATATGAGGCTTCATTCCACTTTCCCAAAGTGAAATTATCGGGAAAAGTTTTTTATTCTCTTTTGAATTATGTGTACTTAGTTACAGTCACAGTTCAACAACTTTTACCTTTTTGTGTGTGTGTTTTGTGTATTTTGTCCTTCCCTCGTTGACTTGTAACAAATAGTGTGGAGCTACATTATGGAGAACAAAGATAACGTGAGCAATCAAATGCTTTAGGTATCCCCAAGAAGGAGACCCAGAAATGACAAAAAGAAACGTTCTTTTTACCCAGAAAATAACAAGCTCCCTACAATAATATAGATATAAAACTTTTTATGGAGACAATCTATGGGGTCTTTCTAGCCTCAGGGCTGGCTGTGAAGTTTTATCTCTGGTGCCTTTATAAAACTGTTCGGAAAAGCCAGGTGGCATAAGTGATTGGATAAAAAGAGTAGAAACATGCTTTCCTGCGTCATCTTCCTATTCTTTCACTAAGAGAGGGCATTTGAAGTCATTTTCGTCTAGGTGAAACTGTGGTCAGTGCCAAACCTTTGACATTGGGTAGCTCTTGCCCCAAGGAACTGAGCTGTGAGGCCAGAGGCAACTGTGGGGACTCGTGGCCTGGCTTCTCCGGGGCTAAAATGAGCAGGGGGCCTGCGAACCAGCTGGAGTGTGGCTGTGTGTCAGGAAGGAACGGCCTGCCTATTCCCCGGGAGATTTGTGTGTTGCACACAATGACCCACCAAACAGACCGCGATGTGCCGGTTTTGTCCAAAGCTTAAGAGCAGCACTTCTTTTTTATGGTTTAGAGAGCAGGGAGTGTTTTGAATTCTCAATTACTTCCTTTTGGCTGAAGTTCTGTCCTGAAACTGTGATAGTAATCTTGAATAAATGTATCAGAACAGTGTACAATAAGCTTCACAGTTTAAGCAATCATATCCCTGATCCTTGTGTTATTGGAGGCTAGAAACCCAAGATCTGTCAATATTATTTTGGGAGGGCTGAGCAGAATGCCAGCGTGGCGATGACCACCACTACTAGCACCACAGACAAGGCAGGAGAATCCTAAGGAAGGGAGTTGTCGCTGTGGTGAAACAAGTACATTCTTGTTTATTTTGCATTATCTTCCATGATTAGATAATATCTCATGTTGATCAGATTAGAGTGTTCAACCAGGATTTACTTTGCTGTGCAGTTCATTGCTTCTCCATTTGGTTAATTTGTTTTAATTACCTTTAATTTTCTTTCAAATGTTTTCCCCATCTACATTCCCTCCTACCAATATATGTACTCCTGGTCTGAGATTTTAATGACAGATTTGAAACAAAAATACTTTGTTTGCTCTCCATGGGAAATCCTCAAGGGACGGAAAGACCAGCTGCAGACAGTACAAGACAGGTTTTACTGTTAATCCTGTGTGAACAAGGTAGCACTATGTCTGACACGTGGTAGGCACCCCGATATTTGTTAAAAGAGCTAAAGGAGCTCTAGATCTACTTAACAACAAGGTAGAAATTATAAGATTTAATAGCTGCAAGAAACTTAGGCATTGAATTTAACCCTGTAATTATCTTGAGATTTGACTGTGTTTGCTTTTTTTTTAAAGAGAGGTGGTTCTGAGACTAGAATCCATTCACCTTGCAGCCTGCCAAGTCTCTTTCTTCCACTCCATTATCAGGAAATGGATATTCCATTTGTCAGAGCAGTGCCACCTTTAATGTGCCTGCTTCTGTGAATTGGAGCACGTGGGTAGACACTGTATCTGGAAGTCTTCTATCCCATTCATTTAACAGAGCATTTCCCAATTTGTGTTCCATGGGACATTAGTTCCAACGATTCCTAATGAATAACCTGGGAAATAGATCCTCTGGTTAAATAAAAATGGCAAATACTGCATATTTTATCTCTCTTATGGAAATCTATGATAAACATTACCATAGAAAGTACCCTAAGAAGAACACCTTTGAAGGAGCCTGCTTAATTGTGTTTCCTTGGGAGCTTCCTAGAATCAATTGAGCATCGAGCACTTTATTTGTGACATGCATACTGACACTTTGTAAAACAGTATTCCCAGGAATAATGGTTTAGGAATTGCTATCATCTAATTTCCAGGTTCAGCCAAGTGTTACCGAACACTCTACAGTCCTTAGGAGCTACCTCTGCTTTCTATGGTGTGATGAACCTGAAGATAGACATGGGCACTTGTTTTAAGTTACTGCAAAGACATGAGTCCTACCAGGCACTGTCAGAAACATATATTGTACTGAAGTTTCCATAGGAAAGATGGAGGCAGAGTTTTGCATAGAGCGATCATTCACCCTGTTTGCTCAGTATAACCCAGTTTATTTAAGTTGTCCTGCCATCATGAATGGCAACTCTTTTCGGTCTCAGAAATGCCCTGGTCTGGACACATGGTCATTCTCCCCAGGCCAGCTCTACCGTATTTCTCACCGTATTTCTCATCAACCACCGTATTCTCATCAGCCACCGTATTTCTCATCAACCCATTATCTCCTTTGCCACCCAATTCCCATCTCATCTTCATGTGCCCCAACACTACATTCAGTCCCAACTTCTTCTCCTGCTACTGCTTTGTTTTGCAGAGTTGTCCTCTATTTATGTGAAACCCAAGAAAGTTGAGAGGTAGCTCCATGTTGCCAGAGGTGACGTTTCAGAAATTCTTGACAGGGAGGTGGTTTCTCCCTACCAAAGAATTTTCATACTTTTTGCCAAGAACCTATGAGGGAAATAATCAGAGTGTTAAAAAAAAATCCTTTCTATAAATGAGTCCTGCAACTTAGTCCCCACCCTGTGCTTGTCCACACCCATTATGGTGTCCACTCTAGGACTTGCTCTTTCTCAGGGCCTGTAGGGTCACCATTTAGGAGGCCACAAGGCCAACATCATTTGTGGCCTGAACCCCGCAGAGCTCAGGTTCAACTCTGCTCCATCCTCTGGGTCCTCAAGACTTTTCACACTGGTTTTCTGGTTGCTTCTCTCCCTCCTTCTATGTGTCATGGTACCATGTTCTGCATTGCAGGTAGAGCCTTCTCTGACTCTGCTGCTCCCTTCTCCCTTCTCCTATTTCACAGCCACTTGTTACTACACAGCTTCACACCTACCTGTTCACCTGTGTATTCTAGGTTCAGCTTCCTTCTTCTAATATGTGCTCCTTGAAAATAGAAACTGTCTTAGTAATTCTAAATTGTCTTCCACGCCTAGCACATCGTAAGATCCGTACAAGGTATTTTAGGTATTGTCTAGATCGGCCCTTAAACATGTTCAGTGACTTGTGGAAGGTCACCCATTTGTGGAAGGCCAATGCAGGTTTCCAGGAAGAATTGTTGGTTATTAATAATAAGAGGAGAGTGCTCCACAATTAAGGCTCTGAAGATCCAGATTATTACAGGCTTGTGCTGGGTTTGGCTAAGTAGGAAATTCCTGCCACTTGTTTTCTCCTCAATGTTCCCCATAGGCAAGAGCATGGAGATGATGGCTTGACATGAGGGTTACATAAGATGATGCATATGCCATGTGCTATTCAGAATCTGGGACATACCAGGCTCTTGGTTCATTATAGTTAGTCTCAATTGTTTTATTGCTGGTTTTCATTTCTTTTATGTTCAAATGGATGGAATAACAGAAGCAAGCTGCCTGACTTTGGGCAGCTTATGCTGTAAAATCGCCATCATAACATCTGCTCTGAGCTGTCTCCAAGGAGAGTTGGGAGCATGGGATTGCCATAGCGACAAGGATTCTGCCAGACCCACCCGCAGCAAAGGCGCTTGCTCTTGTTCTAAACCCGCTGACTTTGATGACACTTGGCAAAAGTATCTTTGGCTGTTTGCAGCCTTGGTTTCTGTGCTGCATGGTCCCTCTGGTCATCTTTTCCTGGGCTTTCATGGGTCAGAGTGACAACGTCAGTGTCGAATATTGGCTCAGCATCCCCGAGCGCTGGTAAAAGCACATATGCATGCTTAACAACAGAATTCTGAAAGGAAATGATTTGCAACTAAGAATGTCAGGTAAGCACATTTATGATAAGCATAGGTTTTTTTTTTTTTTCAGGGCTTTTAGGGGATTGTAATCATGTGGAGAGTTGATGGGACGTGCTCCCTGTCAGCTGTCACGACTGCTCTAGGATACGGCTGCCCGGTGACAGCCTGGCGGCTGTTTGCTGGCAGCGGACTGCTTGTATGTCTCCGCAGGGCAGACCATTTATCACAGGGCTAAGCCAGGGGTGGGAGATCCTTTAAGTTCACAGTCACTCTGCTGCCAATAGGCCATCGCCCAAGCCAAGCTGCCCTCTGCAGTGTGCCCTTGCCCTTACCCAGGGCCCTGGGCCCAGGCAGCCTTTCTCTCTTGAAATGTCTCCAGCAGGGTCTGCTCAGCCTGTAGAGATGCCAACAATAACCCCTGCAGGTGACATCCCTCTTCCCGAGAATGACAAGCAGGTATGAAAGCACAAATATCGCTGCCCTTGGTACCTTCCCCAAGTATTTATTCAACAAAATACTTCTTGCCCTTTAGTTTCAGGATGTACCATTCCCTTCTTCACTTTATCCTCTCCACACTGGTTTGCTACTACAAAATGTCATTGTGTTTCTTCTATAACCCATGTATAATTTTATTTTCAAAAGTTTATGTAAATTTCTTAGTTATTACTTGGCATTTCCATTGTTCCCTTGCTGCATCCTCAAGACTCAGGTGGGAACTAAGTAAGGGGCTTAGACTGAGATTAGGGGCTGCCTGTCTGCTTGGAAATGGCCTGGTGTGAGAGTAGGAACCCGGCGATTGTCTAGTCCTGCTGCTTTTCTTACAAGATGTCTGGTTATAATGTTTAATAAGCTACTTGGGGTTCACTGAACTTATGCTTCCTCTTGCCTCTGGGCCTTTTCTCAACACTGTACCATCTGCCTGGAGCATACCCTATTCCACACCCCCCTGGCTGCCTACCCACCTTCACCCAGGCAGTCATTCCACCTTATGTCCTGTCTCCTCCAGGAAGCTCTCTCTGACCCCTCACTGAGTTGAGTATCCCCAAATATTCCCCCATCGCTACAAGTGCACAGCCTTACACAGCCCTGTTTATGCAGATATAGATTATATTGTATATAATGGATACAATATAAATTATATTGTATTTTGTAAATGAATTATATTGTATACAACGGACCTACCATTTTGTTATGGGCATTTTATGGATTTGTTCTGTGAAGTTTGGATTCAATCAAAAAGCCACACTCAGGGATCCAGAAGGCCACTTGTGGCCCCAAGGCCAGCTTAGCATGGGGTGGTAAATGTTCATTCACCCATCCACCCCTTGAGTCCCTTCAGAGTTCAGTCCTTCCCCTAGGACTTACCAGACCTATGCATAGTCCAGCAACTGCTGAGTCCTCATGTTGCCACGGGAGTTAAATATTTGGAATATCACACTTACGTGTGTGAATGTATGTAGGTGTGTGTGCGCACACATAATATACACACTCCTGACAATTTATAATTGTATAAATGTATGGAATACAAAGTGATGCTATAATTTATAAATACAATGTGGAATAATTAAATCAATCTAGTTAACATATCCATCACTTCATATACTTCACATTCTTTTGTGGTGAGAACATTTGAAATACACACTGTTAACAATTGTGGAATGTACAATACTCTGTTATTAAATTTATTCACCATGCATGAGAGAATGGTGAAGGTAGAAACAGAAGTGACAGGGAAAATTTAATTGATAAGAAAGCCTTTAGAGGTAGTAGACCCAGATTCTGTAGGAAACGAATCTTGGCAGATACTCTGTTGCACATTGTGATAAGCATACCATTGTACTCTCAGAACAGGAGCAGATTCCTATAAAATTAAGAATTTGTTGTTTCCAGGAATGCTATTTTATAAACTGAAAGATAAAAGCCAGACCAACAAGGATGCATACAAAACTTCTGACTTGCACATCTTGAAGCTTTAGTCCTGTCTTAGACCTACACGGCAAGTCATAGAAATAAACTTGTGCATCCTAGATAATTCTGACTCTGGACTTCGGGTCCACTTCTGGTCCTCTTAGCTATTTGACATTAGATGTGAGTCTGAATTTTCAGTCTTAGGTTTCTCATGCAGAAATGGTCTTATCTCACAGGCTTCTTGTAAAGATTAAATGAGGCAATAGCCAAGGCCATGTAGTGCCATCTACGATTGACACTCCCAACTTCTCCTCCAAACACAGTAAGGAAAGATGAGAGCAAATAAAACTATGTAAAATCCACAATCTCAGCATAACTGGAAGACAGAGATGCTGACCCAACTTCTACTTACATTAAGTAGAAAAATACACACCAAATCCAATGACCTATCTCTTGCACTCCCTTCCTCCAGAGAGTGAAAGGGTAGTTGGGTGGTGGGGAGAAGGGGTAACGCTATAGCAACGAGAGAGCGGGGATCCAGCGGCAGCCCTAAAGTTGACCCAAAGCCACCCTAAGGGGGAAAAAAGGCCACCCTGCATGTGAAGAGGCTTACCTAACAGTTTCTTGTGATGTTTTTATAATTCTTTCTGATTAAAGAGTTATTTTCTCCATGTTATTGCTTGTTTTTTATGTCACGGGTAAAAGGTTATCACTTTTAATATATAAAGAACTTTTGTAGAATGAGGTAAAAGATAAGAAAAATCAATATAAAACTTGGAAAAAGCATGAACAGGTGATTCACAAAACAATTTATAAATGGGTTTTAAAAATGTAAAAATTTAAGGGCATTTATTGAAACCTTAAAATCTGTACCCCCATAATATGCCGAAAAAAAATGTAAAAATTTGTTCAGCTTTACTCATGATGAAAATGAAAACTACGCTGAGATGTGATTTCTCACCTATCAGACCGGCAAATGTTAAAAAGGATGATAACACATTCTACTGGCAAAACTGTGGGAAAACAAACATCTCTACACATTGCACAATAAATATTGGTATTGACCCGTTATGGGGTGAAATTTGGAAACATGCAGTGAAACTGTATATACTTTCACATTTTGATTTGTCATTCCCATTTAGAGGTATTTATCCAGAAGATGCACCCCAACATTATGAAAAGAAATATATGTGAAGTTATTCATTGTGGCATTGTTTGTGATTGCAAAATATTGATAACTAAATGCTCGTACACAGGAGAGTGGTTGAAGGGAGAATGGTTGAATAAACTATGATACATCCACACAATAAATTACATTGCAGCTGTAAAAAAAGAACGAGGATGATCTTTATGAACCAATATAGATTGATTTCCAGGATATATTGTTCAATGAAAAATACAAAATGCAAGACAGTTACTATATTGTGCTACCTTTTATGCAAGAAACACTAAAAAAGCACAGAAAGAAAATCACAGAACTGAGTAGGATTGGATTCCTACAGTGTGTGACTAGGAATTGGGTGGAAAGTGTACAGGGAAAGGGGGAGGGGCAGTTGTAGTGAGTGACTTTGGTGAATGTACTTTTTTATAGGCCTGATTTTTAGAGCCATGCCAATGTTTCACATGTACAAAAAAGAAAATAAATAAAATTCATAAAGATGGAGGTGTGGCTGTTAAAAACAAATAGATATAAATACATTGAATGTATTTTAAATGAATAACCGTAATCGCAGTGAAGTAAAGAGTGGGAAACTAACCCAAATAACCTTTCAACAGTATTTGAATTGTATGGCCTCAAGCAAAAGGTGAACAAATAAACTAACAAACTAAAGACATATTGAACTCTAATTCTCTAATAAGAACACTTCTTTGCTGGGGCATGAGTTAACGATTCTGTAACTACTTCATTCTGTGAGCCAAATTTTGCACTGTTGAAGAAGTGAATTTGAAATATGGAAAGGAGAAATCATGAAATGAACCCTGTGGTTTTAGTTTAGTATTGGTGATATGTGTGAAATCATGGTGATAGATAGTGTAAAAAATGCATACAGTGATTCCTGGCTTTGGCTCCAACATGTAAAGAGCTTAGAAGTCTTTACTCCCATATTTAAAGCAAAAAAGCTTGAAAAATTGAAAATCAGTGTGTTTTCTTGATCTATCAGAGAACTGAAGTCTTAGAGGAAATTGTCATTCTGACATCTAGAGAGACAGGTGAATCCACAGATGTTACAACAAGTGAGAACTGTGTACAGTGAGCAGAAACTGTTAGAGCTGTAAACTAGTAGGAACATATAAATATTAGCTCATTAAATATGAAATGTCCAATTTCAAATCAAAAGTCTAATTTATTATCTCTCAAACAAGAAGCAGTACAATTAATCAAAGTATGTGCCTAAGCTATCAACACAGTTTTGACATCTTAATGGTAGCCTGTTTATGCCAGCAGCAAAAAAGCCTGGAGAGCAAGTGGTGATGAAACATGAAAGGTGTTTTCCACAGCTTGTTGAGAATTAAATATTTTTCTTTGCAAGAAGTGATCCAAAGCCTGGAAGAAGTGGTAGTCAGTTGGTGCAAGGTCTGGTGAATACAGTGGATGCCAGAGAGTTTCCAAGTCCAGCTTCTGTAGTTTGAGCAACATTGTTTGTGCAACATGTGGTCTAGCATTGTCTTGCAAGAGGATTGGCCTGTCTCTGTTGACCACTCTCGGCTGTTAATAGCAATCATCCTCATCATTTTGTCCAGTTGGTTGTAGTAGACATCTTCTGTAAGCGATTGACTAGGGTTTCATAAAGCTGATAATACCAGCGATGGACCACCAAACATATGCCATTAGCTTTTTGTGATAAATATTTGGTTTTAGATTGTGTTTTGGCACCTCGTTGGTATCCAACTGTCGTGCCAAACACTTGCAATTGTCAAAAAGAATCCATTTTCATCACATGTAACCATATGGTGTAGAAATGATTTTCTTTTATGTCATGACAGCAAAGAAAGATAAGCTTTGAGGCTATTTCTCTTCAAGTTCTTGTTTAATTCATGCATAACCCATCCAGCTTCTTTACCTTGCCCATTTATTTCAAATGGTCCAATATTGTTGGAATGGTAACATCAAACCTTGCTGCTAATTCGTATGTAGGTTGAGATGGATTCGATTCCACTGCAACTTTCAGCTCATCATCATCCACCTTCATGTCAGCTCAACCATGTGGCTCATTTTCAAGATTAAAATTACCAGAACAGAACTTCTGAAGCCATTGATGTCCTGTTGGTTCGTTAGCCACATCCTTGCCAAATACTTTGTTGATATTTTGAGCTGCCTGTGCAGCATTGGTTCCATGATGGAACTCACATTTGAAAATAACATGGATTTTTGACTTATCCATGGTTTCACAAGAATTCCTCTAAAAAAAACTTTGAAAGATAATCCCAAGCAAAGCCACGTGCTTGAAAGAATGATATACCTTCACGATACAAATGAAACAAGAAATCTCAAAGTGAAATGTCAGATATATCAACTGTCAAACTTAGTACTTAAGGAAATTGGACCTTTCACACTTAATAACCCAAATAGTAATTTTGACAAATTGCTAGAGGCAAGCATGGATGAGCTTGACAATGAGAAACTCCCAGGAGCCAATGTCTTGCAGGCTGTGCACACATTTTGATGGGCATTCCGTTCATGAACATTATGTTAGTCCATTTTATGTTGCTATAAAGGAAATGCCTGAAGTAATTTATAAAGAAAAGAAGTTTAGTTGGCTCACAATTCTTCAGTCTATACAAGAAGCATGGCACCAGCATCTGCTTCTGGTTAGGCATTTAGGGAGCTTCTAATCAAGGTGGAAAGTAAAAGGGGAGTAGGTGGCAAGAGAAGGAGCAGGAGAGAGATCTCACATAAACTAGTACAGTGAGAACTCACTCATTACCATGGGGAGGGCACCAAGCCATTCATGAGGGATCCACCCCCATGACCCAAGCACCTCCTGCTGTCCCCACCTTTAATATTAGGAATCAGGTTTCAACATGGGACTTGGAGAAGCCAAACATTCAAACCATATCAAACCCCATCAAAATCTCACAGTGAACATGGGAGAAAATTCCTCTCCTGACTCTAAGAGGAAGAGAGGTAGAATAACAATTGTTAAATGTCAAATATTCTTTATTACAAAGAGTTACTTTCCCTGGAAAAGGACTTTACTATAGTTCAATTTTGAAATTTATCCCAACCATGTAAAGGGAATTCCTCCCTACACTAGACCTGTCTCTTACCTAAGTGGAAAGGGTAGGATATGGGGCATAGTCAACAGAGGTCAGGGCTTCAAGGAAATACTTTGGGAATACTCAAGCCAGGGAAGAGGGAAGAGGATTGGTGGGGAGTACAGCTTTATAGAAGTACTGTGAAGGTCATCACACTCCCCAGCTACAGGACCATTATAAGATTGAGATCTAATCATTAGACTCTGGAACACTGGCCCTCCCATGGATCTTACCACCATACCAGCAGAGCTCTGATATATTAAAAGTGGATCATAAGTGAAAGAGATGCAAGACACAGACTCTCCAAGAAGGAGTCCATAGGAAAGTCCAAAGTCAAGAAGGGAGACAAAATCAAGAACACTGAAAGAAATTGAAACCTTTGATATTTATACTTACCATCAAAATTAAATACAGCCCACTTTTATGCAGATTACATCAATCCCCATAGTAAAATTCTCTTTACCTCATTTCTTATTTCCTGATACATTTCAAACTTTCAACAAAAATTACGAGGTATGACAAAAGCAAGGAAAAAAATCATACTCAGAAGAAGCAACACATCTATTAATTAGAACCAGTTCCAGATATAACACAGATGGTGGAATTATCAGACAGGGGATTTAAAGTAACAATGATTAAATTTTTAAGAGCTCCAGAGGAAAAAGTAGCAACTTGCAAGGACAATTGAGCAATGTAAGAAAGGATCAAGTGGAAGTGCTGTAAATAATAAAACCACCATAACAAAATGAAGAAGGAGTCTTTTGATGGGCTCATTAGTAGACTCGACACACCCTAGAAAAAATCCAGTTAGTTTAAAGATAAAGCAACAGAAGATTCCCAAAATGAAATGAAAAGAGAAAAAAGAATGAGAAAGGTGGAGCAAAACATCCAGAAACCATGTGACAGTTCCCAAAGGTATAACATCCATGTGATTGGGATAGCAGGAAGGAGAAAAAGAAAAGGAAAAAAAAAAAATGGAGTAGTTTAGGAAGTTCAAGAACATGTCAGAATAAATACCAAAATAAACAACCACAACAACAACAAACAAACAAACAAAAAAATACACTTGGGCATATCATATTAAAAGCACAAAAAACTGAAAACAAGGAGAAAATCCGTAGGAGAAACTTATTTTTAATTATATAGGATGCTAGGGTAGAATTCAATCTGTGACAAAATAATCTAACTGTATTACAAATGTATGTGATTACACCACTGAACAGCATGGGAGGAACCTTGCAAATGATTGGAAAATGTATGAGAAAGGGCAAAAGGAACTGTGCATAAGCAACTCCAGGTTATAAGGTTGTTTCCTACAGGTAGGAGTACAGGTTAACAATCCTGAAACCTATATACATGTACACTAGCACTGGGACAACTAAGGGGATGATGGATGGTGGGCACTAGGTTTCTCACTGTTAGAGTGGAAGGTTATAGATAAGGAAGGAGAGAAGTCTAGTGTGATCCATGTGCTAATAGGTTAGAATTAGAGATACTATTATAGTATGAACACATGCTTTGCTTAATATAGATACAGATGGATACACGTGTGTGTGTGTGTGTGTATAAACATTTGTAGGTATGTGTATATACATGGGTTACTATAGACACATGTGTATCTTTGCCCTGTCAGCTAAGAGGACCTAGAAACAACAATATGACAGCAGCAACGAGCATGCCTAGTACTCAGACCTTGGTTCTGATTACCATTATTCAGTAATAGGAACCAGGGCTCATTGGAAAAATGACTGATAATAAGAATGGGTTAGAAATATATACGAAGAACCTTATAATGCTAGAATATAAGAAAGTGCTACACAGTCTCTTATGCACACATACACACACACACACACACGCATGATGCGGTTTTGTCAAAGGGGCACAGACGCTAACTGAAAGAGCTCCCAAAGGTCCAAGATACTTTGAGCAACAAAATATATAAAGTAGTATGATATAATTAAAATGATAAATATCCATGTGTCCCTACTAATATAATTAAGTGATTGAATTTATTTAAATGAGGGAGCACAGACCAGTCTCCTCTGCAGAAGAATTCCGAGTAACTTATGTAGACACTTTGCACTCTTGGAGGTGGTGCATATCTTCCCATCTCTCAAATGTGAGCTGTGCGCACATTGACTTTCTTCTAGAATATAGTATGGAAAGGGGGAAGACGAAAAGCTTTTCAGAGGAGAGACCTAAAACCCTACCTTAGCCCTGTGATTGTGATTATGATCAACAGTAAGAAGTCATATTGATAGTATTTATATACCGTTGATATGAGGTAATGAGCAGGACATTTGATCTCTGCCCATAAACTCTGTTGAGGAAGAGATCAGACAAAACTAACTGGAAGAAAATTCTATAATATGCCCGGTTAGTATTCCTTAAAACTATCAAGATCGTGAAAAACACAGAAAGTCTGAGAACTGTTACAGCCAAAAGGAGCTAAAAGAGACGTAGTAACTAAATATAATGTGCTACTTTGAATGGGATCCTGAATCAGAAAAAGTCGTTAGATAAAAACTAAGGGAGTTTGGAAAAAAATCTATGGACTTTACTTAATAAATTATCAATATTGGTTCATTAAATTGTGTTAAATGTAAGTTGTGAATCATAAGGGAAATTGTTTATAGAGTAGGTGGGAACTCTCGGGAATTCACAACGTTCTTTACATCTAAAATTCTCCTAAATAAAAACTTTATTTAAAAACTGTAAAAGGCAAAACACTGCATATATATATGTGTGTGTGTGTATGTATGTGTGCATGTGTATATGTGTGTCAAGCTATTTTTTAGCTTTCCCTGAGAAAGTCGAGAAACAGTGATACCTCAGTAGCAACAAGCATCCCTAAAGCCTCTATCTTGGTTTCTAAATATCATTTGCCACTAAAATGACCCTGGGCTCCTTGGAAAAATAGCTGAGTCCAGGTGTGGGTTAGGAAAAGGAGAAGATAAGGAAAAGGTGAGCTTGGAACATCTTTATGTGCTAAAAATTAAGAAAATATTCAAAGAATGTTGAAGATATAACAAAAGGGTACTGGAGCCACTTTGAAGGAGTCTCTACTGGATACACTTTGGACAATGTGAGCTTCAAATAAATAATATTTAACTATTAAAATCCATTGAATAAAGTATAAATCTGCTTTGATATTAATATATAAATGAATAAATAACTAAATAAATGGGGAGAAGGGAAAGCTCTTGCTTGCATTAGAAAGGCAACTAATAAATATGGAATGAATGACAGTTAGAAAATCACTATTTGCAACCACCATAATAATAATTGAGTCAGGCAGGAATCATCAATGAATGTTGACACTAGTGGATAAATGTTTGAGGAGGAGCAAGATATTTACCTAATCTGAAAGTATATACCCAGAGGATATGTTTTAATAACAAAGGGTAGAATGGTAACTTCACAAAGAGAAAGTTAGCAGACAGTACTTTAACTGATACAGGTTAAGCATTCCAAAATTGAAAATCCAAAATCTGAAATGCTCCAAAATCTGAAAGTTTTTGAGTGCTGACATAGCGATGAGGATGACCCTGTTAACACGGCAGAAAAAGTGCCCATAGAGAAAATGGTGAAAATATGTGATGGATTTAATGGAAGGACTAGAGGTGCACATATTCATAGCAGAATAAGAAATCATGTCAGTTTATAAAATCAAAGAGATTCTGAGACAAAAAACATCCTTAATGAAGCAGATGACTTTGGAGGAAACATTTTAAAAAGTCAGCCAATAGAACACATCCTCATCCCTAGAGAACCCACCTCTTGGTTCCTCAACTGCTTCTGATGTTTCTTCTCACCTAGAAAAATGAAATACAGTACACAGTAAACTTTTAATCAAAGCACAGCAGTGTAGGTGGAGACTGAAAGCCTACCATTGTTTTCTGTTGCTGTTTAACACCTGGCGATGCTACTGTGATGCTTAGTTACCTCAAACACTTTATTTTCTCACTGCATTAATGGTATGCCATCTTTGTTACTGTTAAGTATGTGTGAATAAATGTAAGAAAATGATTGCTTGTTAGTAGCATAGCATATAAATTCAAAGTCAGGAATGATGGTGACGCCAAACAACCATGGACTGTCCACATGGGTGGCTGAGATAGTGACACCTTTGCTTTCTTTTGGCTCAAGGTGCACACACCTTGTTTCATGCACAAAATTATTAAAATATTGCATAAAGTTATTGAGACTATGTGTATAAGCTATATATGAAACATAAATGAATTTGGGTTTAGACTGGGTCCCATCCCCAAGACATTTCATTATGTATATGTGCATATTCCAAGATTTACAAAAATCCAAAATTGGAAACACTTCTCGTCCCAGGCATTTGAAATAAGGGATACTGAACCTGTGATCAAAGATCAGCAGTAAGGAGGCTACTGCACAGCACATTCCTCTTGTTATTTTGCACTAAGAAGAACTCTGCATCAGTTCTGTGGCACTCCTGCCAAAGGTATGTGCGTACCTGATTCTGAATCTAATGATGAGGAAATATGTAATGTAATCATGAAGAAACACAGGACAAACACAGATTGGTGGCATTGTGCAAAATAACTTCAAAAATGTCAGTCATGCAATACACAGAAAGACTGAGGGACTCTTTCAGATTAAAGGAGAAAAAGAGCCATGGCAACTGAATGCAAATGATGACAACTAATTTTGGGTTTGCCATAGAGGGTGTGATGGGATTAACTGACAAAATCTGAGAAAAGATGTGGAAATTGGATGCTAGTGTGGTTTTCAGTATTAAGTTCTGTTGCTTACGTAGTAACACAGGAGAAGGAGAGGGAGGACAGAAGAGGTTAGAGAAGAGAGACACGTGAACCATCCAAGTTTACTGTGAGGTAAAATAAAACCTTCAGGGATCTTTTTGACTGATATTCAGGAATATTTTGTTTTATTCTTGCAACTTTTATGTAGGTTTGAAATCAGGTAAAAATTAAAAAAAAAATAAGTTGAAATAAAGATTAAATGAGGTGATCTGAATAAATCACCACCACATGTGCCAATTAAAAGGCTTTTGTTAGAAGAAATAGACACCAGACTTGACAAGAGAAGTTAAGGTACTGTGAAATGGGGAGCTATCACAGGTTTGAATAGAAGATCCCAGAGTAAGTCCTAAGTTTTATGATGATGAAATGGAGAGGCATGAAGTAGTATAGTCGTCACTTCAGAAATGCACTAGCCGGAAGGGACAGGAGGAATCTGTTCTTGGTGTTTGGGTGCTTAGAAATATCTTGGAAACAGAATTGGCATTCTCTTCTCATAATCTTAGGGCATTAGCAGTTTATTCAGAGAGTTTAGTACACATTTTTGTGAAAGCTGAAACTGCATGATTCCCTTGAGTGTGGGAAATGCCCATTATAGCCATGAGAGTATGACTTTGTCTTCAGGGTCATTGATGGACAGTCACATCCCTAATCAATCCAATGACCTGGGCCATTTCTCATTCAGCACACACTCATGCACACGAGTTGGTGAATTCAGTTTTTATTTTCAAAGAGTAGTAAGTACATCCTTCATGCCTCTGTTTCTACTCCATCTTTCTGCCTGCCTGGTCTTCAATTATTTAGCTCCGACTTTTCATTACTTCTTCACCAAAGGGGGAAAAAAAAAAAGAGAAACAGAAATACTAATGAGTCTATATAGTCATTTATCAGAAATTCTTCAGAGGTGTTATGGGTCTGGAAATCAATGGGATTGGTGAGTTTCTCTTGCCCTCATTTATTTTCTTCCTTCTGGGATTTCTCTCTCTGCTGCCTACCTCCTTCCTCAGTTTTAAAAAGGGAAGATGAGAGTTTTATTTTCTTTTTATCTTTCAGTAGTATAACCTGTAACGTCATCCTTTAACCTTTGAAGGGTAGATCCTGGCACTCAGAGAGGAGTGACTATGTTTAATTAAAATCTGTTTCCTGAGAGTAAATGTGAAAATGCTTTTCTACAGTTTAACTTTCCCCCAGTTCCTCCCCAACTTAGAAACTGCACTTGGAAGACACTTTTTCTAAGTAAAAGAGACTCAGGGGTTTTAACTACTAATTTTTAACCACCTGAATGGTGACCCCAAAATGTCCCCCTTCCCCTTCGCTGCATATATGCACTGTGTGTGGTAAAAATGTGGTTGGAAGAAAGCGTGGGGTGAGAACTCTACATGTATAAATGGGAATGTACATCCCGATTAACTTCTCATTTCTGTGGATTCTCATTAAATGGCTGTGTTTCTGATCACAAACCTTTATGCCATAATATATTGGTAAGTGATCAGTTAAGCATGAAAAAAAAATTGGAAGATATTTTGGTGGTTTTCTTCTTTTTTTCTTTGAGACCAAGAATTTTAATTACCTTATTATTACTATTTTATTCTCATTATTTGAGTATTATGATACATTTGGGGGAATATTATCATGGTTTTGCTTAAGATCTTTGAATAAGGGAACTTGAATATCTTGGATTTGAATTATTCATATGAAACGAACAATCAGAAGAGTAGATGCTGTTAAGACTTCTTGCCACAAGTACCAGGGGGCAGAGCTGAACTACACAGCGTCTCCCTCAGAGTCCTTGTGTGTGAGCTACAGTGTAATTGGGTAAATAATAGTGTTGCCCTTCCATTCTACAAGTAGGTTGGTTGTATTAAGTAATCTTCCATGTCTAATTTTTCACTGACAATGGTGAACAGGTTTTAAGACAACATGTTTTAAGAACAGTACTTTTCTCAGGCTATTTTCATTTCTTTTCTTCCATAGAAGAGATATTAAAAGAGAATATGATGTGAGTGTGTGGGGGTATGATTTTATGACTTTAAAATATGCAGTATAAAATTTATGTATATTGCAAATACTTTAATAATATTTATGTAAAATATAAATAAGTCCTCTTCTCAAAGTCTCTTTCCACTTGCTCCCTCTCTCCAGTCCCAATAATTAATAAGGTTTGGGGTATTAATTAGATATTTTAAATCTTTTCATCTGTACATATAAATATACATTCATTTATGTATATTTGTCCTGTATTGAAATGCAGGGCATATTAGCTAATTCCTTTTAGTTGATCTCCAAGGATCTGATATATAATACTTGGTTTTAATAGTGCTTATCCTGAAATGACTGTGAAAGCTAATTCCAATACTCATTTCATGAAGTGGAGAAAAAAAACATGCTATGATGAATATCTCTAAAATAATTTTGATAAAAAATGCCACATTGCATCCTTGCTTTTGATAAGCGAGGATAATTTATTTCCCCATATCGGATCTTTAAAATTATACTCTGTGTGCTGCTTAACTAAGAGAAATACACAAATATGAGAATTTTGCATTACACTTTTGAACTTTATTTCATAATGGGTTTTAATAGAGAAAATGAAAAATCTGAAGGTAGTGTAAAATGTTTTCTAAAGTCCAGGTGGCTAGAATGATTAATGAGAAAACAATGCTGGTGGCCAACTATTTCCAGAGATGCCACTGAGATTTGAGAAGAAACAGCTTCAAAAACTGACTAGACTGTTGCAGAATCTTCACATAATTACGTCCTTTTAATTCCTCAAGGAGCACTGGAAACTTGAATATTTTTCAATCTTTAATGATTTTTCCTTTACTTAAATCCTTATATCTGTACCACTGCATTCCTCCTTAGATATTTCAGACATATGTATTTTTTTCTCTGTGAAGTCTATAAATTATTCAAGGGCATGGCTGTGCTTCTTATTCTTTTATATGCATATACCTTACTCATTCCCACCCCACTGGCATATGATATGAATGCTTTGTAAGTGCTTGTGGAATTAATAAAAGAAAGAAATCAGTTTAGATTTGAATCTCCGCTTGAATACACTTTATTGTAGTATTATATACATAATTTATGTAAATACTTTAAATTTAATGTTTAAGTTGTTTTAGACCAAATGTCACATTTTTATGTTTTTCTTGGTTTCTCAGGAACTGACTTATAAAATGAGTTTATCTTGTTTATTTTTAAAAAGCATTTTCATACAGTATAGTATGCATGTGGAAATTGGCATAAATCACAAATTCATGGAAAGAAATGGGATATTCCCAACTACCCAGGATCCTTCTGCACTATTGCAGTCAGACATTCCAAGAAAACCACTCTTTTACCTTGTAACATCCTAGTCTGGTTTTGCCTGTTTTTGAACTTTACGTAGATACAGTCTATTTTCACATGTTTGTTTCTAAGATTCGTCTATGTTGAATATTAGTGATGAAAGTATGTGCAGTTCTTTTTTATTGCTAATTAGCATTCCATTGTTTGAATGTAATAGATTTATTTATCAATTCCTTTTTGATGATGTTTTCTGTGTATGTCTATGTTGCATTCACTCCTTAGTACGAAGGACAGAGTTCTTTCTTGTTAAAGGCTATATTCTAGTGTGTGTGGGCGCACGCGCGCGCGTGTGTGTGTGTGTATGCCACATTTTCTTTATTTATTGATCAATTGATGGACACGTAGCTTGCTTTTATATCTTGACTATTGTGAATAATACTGCAATGCACATGGGAGTGCAGGTATCTCCTAGAAATACTGATTTCAATGTCTTTGGATGTGTATCCAATAGTACTGGAGATTGCTGGATCATATGGTAATTTTGCTTGTTGATTTTTTGAGGAATCTCCATAGTGTTTTCTATAATAGCTATGCTAATTTCCATTTCTACCAACAATGTATGTATATAGATGTGTGTGTGTGTGTGTGTGTGTGTGTGTGTGTGTGTGTATCAAAACATCATGTTGTACCCCATCAATATATACAATCATTATTGGTCAATTTAAAAAAATTAGAAAATAAAAACGAACCAAAACCATTTATGAAGTGTCTGTACCAATTAAGACCGCACCCTAGTGGCAGTGTGTGAGAGCGTGAGGTGTCAAACTCCATTGTCAGCCTTGGTGCTGTCTGTTTTTTCCTTTTAGTCACTCAGGGTGCGTGAGTAGCAGGATCTCATTTGTGATTTAACTGGAGTTTTTCTGATGACTAAAGGGACTGAACCCTTTTCATATCTTTACCAGCCATATGTATGTCTCTTCTGTAATGGTCCTGCTCAAATGTTTGCCCAGTGTTCTGGTGTCTCTCTGCCTTTTTCTTGTTAATCTCTAAGAGTACTCGGTTCTCCATATATTCTTGATCTGGGTCCTTTGTTTCATACAATCTTTTCTTCTATCATGTATTGTGCAATTTCACTTTCATAACAATGTAGTTTAAGGAAGAGAAATGTTTTTATTTCCATACGGGAAAATAGCTAGAATTTTCCTTGAAGGATTCTGCTTTTCAGAGTGAGTGCATGCATGACTTTCTTTTTATGATCTTTCCTGGGCATTTTAATAGGTTGAAAAATGGTTTTCCAAAAGACGTCCACATCAAATCCCGAGAACCTGTGAATGTTATTTTATTTGGGAAAGGGGTGTTTGCAGATGTGATTAAGTATTTGAGATGAGAAGATAATTTTAGAACACAGCAAATAAGCTGTACCTGCCATCCCAAGAATCCTTATAAGAGAGAAGAGGAAAAGACAGATACTCAGAAGAGAGGACACAAAGAGGAGAAAGTGATGTAAAACGACAAGAGTGGAGCAAAGAACTATGTGACCACAAGCTGGGGAGTGAGGATCACTGCAGAGGCTGGGGGAGGCAGGGAATAGATTCCTACCCTCCGGCAGCCCTGCCAACATCTCAATTTCAGACTCTGGTCTCCAGAACTGTGAGAAAAAAAGGTTCTGTTGTTTTAAGCACCAAACTTGTAGTAATTTGTCATACTTGCTCTAGGAAATAAATACATGTTTCATAGGGTTTCTTAAGTTGATGGCTTCATGAGTTTGGCCCAGATTCACACCAAGAATCAGCAAATGCCCTGAGGACAGAGAGGCAGCAGATTGTAGTCCAGTCTCTGCAATTTCATCCTTCTGGGATCTTGACCTCCAGATTCCTATTTGACTCAACAGTTTTCCTATATCTTCAGATAGATAAATTGATAGAGGGATTGATAAACAGCTGATGGGTAGGTAATAGATCGAGGGATAGATAGATGATAAATATGCAGAGAGATGACAGAGATAGCTAAGTAGATTATGCATAGAGGAATAGGTATATAGATGATAGATGGGTAGATAGATGCATGATAGATAGTAGATGGATGGATGGACAGACAGATATAGATAATGGATAGACAGACAGACAGCACTTTCTTTGACTTTTTTAGTTGTTCTCAGTGGGATTGTTGGTGTTTTTCAAGCTATTTCATCATAGCCCAAAGCAGATGTCTGATATGAAGTTTGTTTTTTAATTGAGAATTTGCCTACATTTTTCCTAAATTTACTTTTTTTTCCCTAAGTAAAGAGATAATAACTGTTCCTAAATCTTAGAGAAATTGTTCCCTGGTCCAGAGTATGAAGCAGTGAATAGAACAAGAAATACCCATCTTTCTTACTAGCATTTCAAAAGCCTGAAACAAAGCTGCTTTTTGTGATTTATTTTTTTCCTGAGTAAGACAATAGTAACTGTGCTAAATTTTCTGTCATTAACATACATGTAAGAGAGCAAGGGCAGCTAATTCAAATCTTTTTTTAATTTTTTATATTTTTTCAGACAGAGTCTTACTCTGTTGCCCGGGCTAGAGTGCCGTGGCATCAGCCTAGCTCACAGCAACCTCAAACTCCTGGGCTCAAACGATCCTCCTGCATGAGCCTCCCAAGTAGCTGGGACTACAGGCATGCACCACAATACTCGGCTAATTATCTATCTATCTATATATATATATATACATATATATATATATATTTAGTTTTCCAGCTAATTCCTTTCTATTTTTTTAGTAGAGATGGTGTCTCGGTCTTGCTCAGGCTGGTCATGAACTCCTGACTTCAAACGATCCTCCCGCTTCGACCTCCCAGAGTGCTAGGATTACTAGGTGTGAGCCACCGCGCCTGGCCTAATTCAAATCTTAATGAAGTACATTTCTTGAGATATTATTGGTGGAATGGCAAATAAATAATATCTAATTTTATTTACTTATTTATTTATATATTTATTTATTTACACATGGAATAGACTTTATTCATGCATCTGATTCTACCTAATACTCCATTTTTCTTTTATATTGAGAGAAGATAAGGGAGATTTCTTTTTAAAATTCATTATTTTGTTAATAGTTAAAAATGTAATTTATTAGTAGTTGCAAGGTTTGCTTAAAGTGCTTAAGAACTAAGTTAGCTGACAATGACATTGGGAGTTTTAAGGCATATCAACAAGAAATAAAATGTGTTTGTGTGTGTGTATTAAAAAGAATCTTTGAACTTTAGAAAATAGGATAATGTGCACTGTATTTCTCACTTTGAACTGCTACTGATCAAACTCAAAACACTGAACAGGAACTTATAAACATGTATCATCACACACACATCCACACACACACACATACACACACACACACCCCTGAGTGTGAACTTTGCTCCTCAGAAAACTCGGAGGCATGATACTATATGTCTGTAATACATTACCTCCCCTCACAGGCAACATTTTCCTTGTCAGGTGAGAGCATGCGGACTACTCAATGAGAAATATGAGTGTGTGAAAGAAACATAGCCATAGACAATCTCCAGGGAAAAGGAACAGTTTAAGCTGCAAAGAAATTAGCATCAAATGTTTCTCAGATTGACAAGGTGATGATTGCAATAGAATGATGGGTAAGAGGTAGTGCTCTTCAGTCCTCTGGGGGTTCTATAAAAAGGCAATCTGTTGCATGGCACCTGAGGTAGGCACCATGGAAGTAAGTTCCCAATCTGTTAGAGTGGCACTTTTATTTAAAGGATAATAAAATAAAAAAAGTTACTTCAGGGTTCTTCTAAATTAATTTAAGAAATGCATACATCAAACTCTTAATGAAAGGACAGAAAATAAAAGTTGAGTTTTTCCTTTATTTACTTGTCTTTCAGTTGAGAATGTCAAGTTACAATCAGGAAGATGGTGGTGTATATTATTTTCCCCTGATGGGGCGATCTTTAGATTTCTATATTTTCCGTGTTGCAGTAAATCTGTTAATTTTTGTTAGGGCTCTACAGCACATCACTTTACCTGCTGTTCAGTTGTCTAAGTGCGATTGAGGTCTGAGATTAAAGACAAAGCCTTTTTGAGAAATTCCAGTTGACATTCAATAGTTGATTTTTTTAAGAAAATCGTTTCAGTAATGAGACATTTTCATTTAGAAATGCACATATATTAGTAATATATATTTATATGAACATATATTTCTTTAGTATGTGTGTGGCTTTGTGAAGACATATTGCCTATGTGAAATATATCAAGAAGTCAAGAATAAACTGTCTTAAGGAGTTATACTTGAAAAGTATCATTTTTCATAGATTCTGATGTAGCAATGTCATACAGATATTTAGCCAATTTAGTGAAAAAAAACAAATCACTAAAACATATTGGCATTTTTATGACTATGAAAAGATTAACAAAATTTGGAGTCTAGGAACATCAGTAAGCAGGTGACAAAAAGCTTCATCATTATGGACTACTGGATCTGAATATAACACCCAATTACTGTTGAGAGGCTGTGTTAGAATACAGCCCAAATGGATAATCCAAAAGGTGTCTTCTACCAACCTCATCCACCTCTTTGTTGACTCTGGGTAAGCCCAGGCCAAATCTTCCATGTCTCAATTCCTGACGGAGGGAAGATACCAGGATGCTTCCAAATACCATTTTCAAATGCCATTTTTATTGTTGGTTGAAGTATCAATGATGGTAAAAAAACTGTAGATTTTTTTTAGAGAACATTCTTGGAAATTGTAAAAGTTGTCATTAGATATTTAAAAGACTGTCATGTAGAACATGTGTTAAACTTGTTCTCTATGTTCCCAAAGGAACTTCAGAAAATCCCAAAGATACTCTGACTATAAATGAATGAAATTTACAAGAAATTATTTAAGTCAACTTAGTTGAGATCTAAGTTCATTGCCACTGCAAAAGTTCAAGTAAGGACAGGCCACTTGCTGGGATACTGTGAGGAAATTAATGAAACAAATGGTTAGATTCAATCCTTTAATTATGCAATTTTGGGGTTTTTTTGTTTTGTTTTTCTCTTTTTTGCTTTTGGAAAAGAGGAAAGAGCTGTTTCCTCGTTGTTATCACTGAGTTGAGTAGATGGGAGGCCTCTACAACAAGACCCTTAACATCACTCTGCAATTTGGAAGCTCTACAATTTCCTCCAAGTTTGTCCCTTTCTACAAAAATGAGGGCAAATGGAAACAACTTTATATTTAAAGGTTCTAGGGTCCTGAGAGCCCTACTTTTAACTTCAGATATTTTTGCATTTAATATCATGTGCATCTTAAGTCCCAGGGAAGTGATTCTACAACAGTTGTACATTTATGTTACAGTAGTTTGCATTAATTCAGACCCTACCTTCTCTTCCAATACATAATTTATCATTGTGTTAAGAATAAGAATAATGTCAGTGATAAATTGTTGCAGCCTATTTCTACATATTAACACTGTGGACTAACTTATTTCCTTCCATTATTTGAGTAAATTGACAGTACAAATCTGTGCTTCCTCTGACAAAGAAAGTAGTTTATATTTCCAGCAAAAATCCTCCTTCTGTTTTTTTATCTACATGTCTTCCTCCCTCCCTCCCTCCCTCCCTCCCTCCCTCCCTTCCTTCCTTCCTTCCTTCCTTCCTTTCTTCCTTCCTTCCTGTGATTTTGGAGGCAGAGTATTTTATTTTTAGTGGGTGATTCTTATACAACTGTTGAATTCTCAGTGTAGCCATCTTACAACTGTATCTTTTAATTCTTGACACTACTCTGGGAAGTAAGAGGACTCATTTATTCTGGGGATCAGGACACTGTGGTTATGAGAGGTTAAATGACTTGCCTAAGGGCATGCATCTAGTATCTGGTACAAACTAAACAGGGAAATGGTCTTGACTTTCAACAATATAACTAATGGAGGAGAAACAATAAACTTAATTGAAATATGTTTAAAGTCACAAACACATAATCATATGTAGCCAGCTGTCACCCAGAGGTTTTTAGCTCTGACTTCATATTAGAATTACTTGTCAAGCTTTTAAAAAAACATAAATGGGCTCTATGGCCAAACACTGATTTAACTGGATTTGGACTGAGTCCTATCATCAGGATATTTTTTTAAAGATTTCCAGGTGATTCCAGTATGCAAACAGGACTGAGAACCACTGCTCCCTGTGTAAGAACTGAACAAGCCCATGCATGAACGGCATAAGATCATGGAGGGTTTTGCTTAGAAAATTCACAGATAGGGAAAAGAGGCATGTTTTGCAGTAATGTATCTGAGTGAGGGCAATGATATGTTCTGTTTAACTTTATTAGAGAGTCACTATTCATAGACACATTGTTTGCTGAGACCAGGTATTTGAAATTAAATAATGCAAGCAGAATAATAAATGCAATTCCATGGTTGGAACTGTGAATAAAAATTAATATATTGAAAGAAATAAAAGCAATTAGATAAGGGAGGATTTCATATAATTAAAGTAAGAATGTGTATTCCTTGTGGGGTTTTAAAGAAGGATATGAATTGATCAGATGGGGAGGTTATCACTGTTTTTCTAGAAAGGAAAGTTCAGAGAGGAGAGAGGATGTTGATGACAGGAAATATTTTTTAAAAGTTATTTATTTATCTAAATTTCAGAATATTACAGGGGTACAAACATTTTGGTTACATAAGTTGCTTTTGTACCATTTGAGTCAGAGTTTTAAGTGTGTCCCTCCCCCAGATAGTGTGCATTGTACACTTGAATCTGTTAGGTATAAATTTATCCATGCATTCCTCTCCTCTCACATTTGATTTCCTATGAATGTTATTTCCATATGTGCACATAAATGTTGATTGATTAGTTCCAATTTAATGGTGAGTACATGTGGTATTTGTTTTTCCATTCTTGCGATACTTCCCTTAGAAGATTGGTCTTCCTTTCCATCCAGGTTAATACAAAAGATATTAGTTCACCATTTATTTGTCTGGCATAGTAGTACTCCATGGTATACATATACCACATGTTATTAATCCATTCATGTATTGTTGGACACTTGAATTGTTTCCACATCTTTGCAATTGTGAATTGTGCTACTATAAACATTCGAGTGTAGATGTCTTTTTTATAGAGTGTCTTTTTTTTCCCCTTTGGGTAACTCTCAATAGTGAGATTGCTGTGTCAAATAGTAGTTCTACTTTTAGTTCTTTGAGATATTTCCATACTACTTTCCATAGATGTTGCACTAGTTTGCAGTCCCACCAGCATTGTATGAGTGTTTGTATCTCTCCACATCCACGCCAACATTTGTTGTTTGGGGACTTTTTGATAAAAGCCATTTTTGCTGGAGTTAAGTGATATTTCATTGTGGTTTTGATTTGCATTTACCTGATGATTAGAGACGTTGAGCATTTTTTCATATGTTTGTTGGCCATTAGTCTATTTTCTTTTTAATAGGCAATTTTGTACCATGTCTTTAAGAATGAAGAGAAACTATAAGATTTAAAAGTCGGTAGAGGCGATGCTGGAGAATACATCTACTATTCAGGGCCCCCTACTGTGTTCTCAATGCTTTTTATGTTAACAACTCAGTACATCTCAATAAAATCTACTTGAACACTTTATTACAATGAGGAAGCTGAGCTCAGAAAATTTAAATTATTTGCTCAAGGCCAGAAGATTGAAAATGTGTGACAATTTTGTAAATGTGTGATGTTGTTGTTATTGCTCACATCTAGGTCTTTCTGGTCCAAAGCTTGGCACATTCACTACATCCCATTTCTGTCAAGCCCTGCTGCCATATTCAGGACATATGTTATAAAGAACCATCAGTTACTCAAGAGCTATTGAATTAATACAGGTGACACAACAGGTGGCAACAAATTTCTAGACACCATTTTGTTATTAATCTTTTGACCACCAGAGTATAAGTCAAAGAGTTTGCAGGAAGAAGACCATGTCATTAAAGTATGCAGCATAAAAGCAGATGGAAATAAGAGAAATGCAGTGACCTGTAAGGACAGGCAGTCAGCATGACTTCAGTAATGCACCTGAGAGAGGGCATCATATTGAATCATTTGGACAGCTGGCGAGGCATGTCACTTAAATGGATAATGAGCAAAAACACAAGGGCAGAAACTTGGCCTGTATGTTTCTCTTGAGTTCAGCAAGTTCCTACTCATTCAAACCTCCCTTTCTTTTCCACCTCTTCCATGAAGCCTTTCCTGACCTTAGCTCACATTATTGATCACATTCTCCTTTATGCTATCATTAACACCTCTCAAATGCCTATGTTATAACATTGATCAAATAAATCTTTGCTTACGTAACTGACTCCACTAGATTCTGACCCTCTTCAAGAAAACAACCATGCTTTAATTATCCTTGAATTCATAGCTTCTGACACAGGATATTTTCTTCCATTAAAAATGAATGGATTAAAAAAGAGAAATAAATGGATTAATGAATGGCTTGAGTTCACTCTTTTCACTAGTCACCAGGTCCCACAGGGTGCCAGATTCATGGTTAAAAACACAGGTCAAAATAAAAAGTTTAAGATTTTATTTTTAATGGAAATTTCTTTTAATAAACTATTTTAGCACGTAGCATTCATTCCAGATGGGAAAATTGGATAATGAGCAATTAAATGACCTAGCTAAGCATGCATATTAAATTAACATTGAAAGTCAAATGATTAAACCAAGATTGTCCATTGCTTTAAAAAGAAAGAGCAAAAAACATGCAAGTAGCAATTACATTGCTTATCTGGAAATAATGTAATTACTGCTATATCTATGAATTGTTTTTAAAAATGTAGTTATATTTGTGGTTATATATTATAACCCCCTTTGTTTAATATTAAAATTTAAGAACTTATACTAGATACTATTGGATTTTGTCAAATGATCAAATTGCTACAATAAGGCTCAAACAATTTATTTGATTTACACACAATTCTAATTACTTGGAAGGTAGATAAATGACAAGGGATCGAGTATTTAAATGTAAGAAATGTGAACGTTACTGTAACTTGGCATGTGGTGTGGGCTGAATTGTGTTTCTTCAAAATTCATATGTAGAAGTTATAGCCTCTGTTGCTTCAGAACGTGACCATATTTGGAAACTGGCCTTTAAAGGGTGATGAAGTTAAAATCAGGCTGTTAGAGTAAGCTTTATTTGAATCGAATCTGACTGGTATGCTTATAAGTAGAGGGAGTTTAGACACACAAAGGAGCACAAGGGTGGGGGGAGGGTTGCACACACAAGAAGAAAGGCCAGTGAGGATAGACCAAAAGGTGGCCATCAGCAAGCCATGGAAAGAGGCTTTAAGAGAAACCTAACCTGCCAACGCTGACACCCTGATCTTGAACTTCCAGCCGCAGAACTGTAAGAAAATCAATTTAAACTACTCAGTGTATAGACTTTTGTTAGGACACCCGTAGCAAACTAAGACAGAATGAGGTTAATTTTCCTTCTGAACAATGCCGCATAATCTAGGTTCTTCATTGTCCATTAAGCCTTCACTTTTTGGCATTTAAGTAGCTATTACCACTAAGTAATCAATAAACATAAGCAGATCATGCCTAACCTTGTAGACGTATAATATTAAAAATTCTGCCACATGTAGTTGGGAAAAATTGTTTAATTGCTTCAGAGATATATGAGGAAAATGAGTACTCTATAAAATTATGTTAAAACACATGCATTCATTTAAAATCACCTATTGAGGCTGATTGAGGCTCTTAATCATGTAGGAGCCTATATATATTTTTTCTATTCAACTTTAAACATTCCAAACATTCAAGGATAAATCTCTTTGTAAACTACCTATAAGTCACTGTCAAATCTTCACAAACTTTGGGAGAATTTTGTAAGAAATTACTAGGCCAACTTGTATGATATATAGTAATACATTTAAACTGCAATTAAGCAGAGATGAGAGGAATATCAAAGACTACAGCAATAAACATTCGTTTCACCTGAAAGTGTTTAATATTTCTCTAGTACAACTTTCAGTTTCACTTTTGCATTATGCCATCTAATGAGATTGTGTTCTAGTTAAAGTTAAAAAAAAGTTATTTCAGAAGATAGAATTTAGCCCTCTAGGTATATCAGGCCTTTGAATGTCATATGGCTTTTGAACTCTTTATCTATTTTTCATTTATTCTGAATAATTGTTAGAATAAATCATTTGAGGAAAAAGGAGAGCTTATTCATAATATAGTTCTTTCTTCTAAACTTTGATCCTATGCAGGAACATTAAATATTCTTTCCCAGTTACATTTTTTTGGCTTTTCCTTTTTCTGGAGTTTAGCATATTGTTAAAGTGAACATTCATTGAGAACCTATTGTTGCAAGACACTTTCCTGGCTCTAGTGTTTCAAAGACATCAGAGTGACCTCAAATATCTTTCACTTCGGTTTAGGAGATGAGATTTGCATAAGCTGAAATAGATAGTGGCCATGAGAAAGAGTATTTTATGGTTTAACTGTTTGGTTATTTTGTTCACAGAATTAGACATTGAGCCTTGAAGCTTAGCCCATTTAAAATGAACCCAGATGACATATGTATTACTTCACTAGACTCCATCCCTCCTACATATTCACACACACATACACACACACATTCTCACACACACACACACACGAATATGTCATACTTGTGCTCTCTCACTATCTCACACAAGATTTTCTCAATAAAGCCAGTGTTTTATATGAAAAATGAAAAATATTAAATTATTTGAAAACTCTACATTGTATAATATTCATTTTCAATCATTTATTTTAATATTATAATAACGTACCTTAACTCTTTAGCTAAATTTTAGTGTTGAATTTATAAATGATCACAGTAGGAAGATCTGCGTATAATGGCTAACTGACTAGGAGCAACCCAGTTAATTTTCTGTTGCCTCAGATTCCTTGTCAAAATAAGACCACTAATGCCTCTAATAATACGATAGTGCTGATTGTTTGACTCAAGATATGTGAAATTTCTTGGTGAACAACTAAGTGTTCCATAAGTATATATATATTTTTATTGTTGCCGTTGCAATTATGATTTCCAAGTGGCTTTCATGTCATTTATGGAAGCACCTGCCTATTATTAGACTATGGAAAGAAAATCTAGGAATGAAATCAGCTCCCTTTTTTCATTTACTGAATAAATATTTATCAAGTGCATACTCTGAGCCAGGTTCAATGCTGGGAGTGAGGATGCATACCATAATGAGAAAAAAAGGAACGATTCTGCCATCTCAGAGTTAAATAAACAAAGGAGGAATCCTAACATTAATCAGAACATTCATATATAAATGTAAAATCACACCTGTATTTGTGGTGATATCTTCTAATATGTTCTCGCAAAGTCAAAAATTTCATTAAATATTGAATTTTATTAAATATTTTTTAAATACTACATTTTATGTAAAACTATGTCACCTTTTGGGTTCAACACCTGTGGCTTCTCATATCCTTGATTAAGGTCAGTTTTCAGCTTTTGTTTGTTCTTCACAGATACCATAGTTTCATAGGTGGTTCATAGGAATTCACTTTATGATGAGTGGACTTTTTATTAATTATATTCTCAAAGTCATTGTCTCCAAAAACATTTCAGATCACCACAATAGTATAGAATCACCTATCCCATCAGAATTATGAAAAGCCCTCCTAACAAAACTCTTTACCAATGTTGGTGAGATTTGACAATGCTTGAAAATTATTCAAGATCTAATTTGATTTGTCAAGATTTTTGTCCAACTGAGTAATTATACATATGTCCAATAGAAATAGTATGCAGAATAATTTTAAAGCAAATGAAACCATGGCCAAATGGGGCTAACTGGCTTTCAAAGTGGGGTGTATTGAAAGCTGATATACTTGAAGGTAGGTCCCATCTCTAAGGTATTTTCTTTAGTATACAAGGAATATCATTTTTGTCCTGTAACTTATAGTTCAGGAATTTCATTGCTTAAGGCAATTCATAGTCAATCATGAAAATAAAGCATTTTTAGGATGAGGATTGCATCTGTTTAATAACAAGTAGAAAGATGCATTGAGTTTTAAGGATGGCTCCAGGGACATAACCAACATGATATTAATATAAAGAGAAGGGTAGGGAAAGGACATCAATGATGTGAAATCATGGCTCAGGAATCAAAATAAGAACTGGAACACTGTCTCTGAGAGATGGTACCTCGATAAAGGGTCAAGAACAGGAATGTATGTAGTTCCACTCAGTCCCAGATTGATGGCATGTGCCTAAGCAGCAGTTGTTCCAAATTCTATAAGCTGATGTCTATTTTCTTAAAAAAAATGTTGCAGATAAACTTTATCAGGCATATAATGTTTTTGAAAGCCTGAATTTGGAGGAAGCTGTGAGATAATTTGAAATACCTGAGGAATACTAAGTATATTGGGAGCACACTAGCATTTGTCCTTTGGCCTCAAAAGTTCCTGTGACTTTTAAAGTGTATATTCCATTGTTAATTAGCTAGCTAGCTAGATAGCAGATAGATATCTGACACATCTTCAGTATATCTGATGTTATGTTTCACTAACTCCCACCATTTTCATATTTTACTATTAGCAGATAATTATATATAATATAATGTTATTATGTTATGAAATAGGTATATATATGCTTATATACCATATGTTGTATATATTTTCTACTATATACTATATTATGATGTAGTGTACATTATAAGGTATATACTATATTTACTATTAGTTAATATAATTAGGTTTACCGATGTAATATATGGTTATATAAATATAATAGAATATTAAGTTATATAAATATTAGGTTATATATAGTATATAATATAATAAGCTATATATAACAATTTATTTAGTAGTATATAGTATATATAGTTTTCATATATTAGCAGATGATAATAAATACTTATTAATAATATAAATGATTATTTGTTAATAATTTTTTAAAAAATAAGTGGCAAGGCAGAGAATTGATTCCTTACCCCCAGTGTTCTCCAAGCAAGTGTGGACTGCTAAAACACATGCTAATGAACCCACTTTGAAATCTTGATCTTGGTCCTTGAAGCCTCAGGTAGCCTTGGGACCAGGATTTCTTCCCATGCTCATTTAAACCAAAGTAGGTAACAGCTACTGGTTGCTGACAAAATGGCAGGTAGAATAGATCACAGAGCCAGGCCCTGAACACCCAGCTGACTAACTGCTTAGGCTCACCCTGGCCATTCCATTAACTCCATAATAATGTGATTTTATATTTCATGCACTTGAAAGTTTTAGAATGTACTTACTGTGTTAGAGTGAAGCTTTAATGTTGATACGCTGAGTTCGTGTTCTGTTTACTGTTTTAATGTCTAAGATCACAATTTATTTTATAAGATATAACAGAACTAAACTCAGTGCTATTCAAAATTAAATGAGATTGCATTTTTAACTTTCAAAAGTATATATAAAAGTCTCACCTCCTATTCAAATGTAAAACCTAATGTATTCAAACTAAAACCTAAAGTTAAACCAAAAATTCTCAGCCAGTTTTATTTGCTCACACTTGTCACACACTGTGTCTTAATTAAACAAATATATAAACACAGTTTAAAAATAGTTCTTTTTGTTGTGCATAATTACTATAATTGTATACATATATATGTGCATATAAGAACACATTTATATATTATATAGATGTATATACTATACATCCTTTCAGAGAATGATGAAACCCTTTGTTTAATATATTTTGCACCCTAGAAAGTATAGAAAATCAGGTTAGTTCCAATAGAAAGAAAAATAAGCAAGAATATTGACAACAATCTAACATTGAAAACTGTATTATATTTCTTAATGTTTCCTTTGTAGTAAAATTCAGAACGCCACATAATAATAATAATAATAATAATATATTTTGTTCTGACACTGAATTTGAATGTTTTAGGTGGGAGGGAAAGAAATACGCTAATAAGTTGAATGTTCTGATTCTAGCTAATCACTCTATCCTATAGATTTTATGTGTTAATGGTAGTATATATCCTCTTCTCATATATGTTGTTTTCCTTTCTGGGAAATAAGAAGCACTAAACACTGTCACTATACCTATTTATGTACTTTCACCTGGATTTTCCTTCTGTCTACTATCTTCCTTATGTTTAGAACATGAGGTTGCTGGTGTCAGGTCCCATGGACCAAATGGACACAGAGCTATTAAAATAAGAATATGGCTCTAATAAAGATCGCTAGCACGGCATGTAATAAATATGCAAATCATAAAATCATACTTTTGGTAGAAGGTAAAGAGAGATTTAAGCATTTTAACAGAAACATTTCTTATCCTTTTCTACAAAAGCTACAGATTCCAAAACAGGTTATATGGACTCTAAAACTGGGAAAGGAGTCATTGGAAATAAGCCATTCTGTAGGGAGCAGCATGTTGGCCTGAAGAGCTACAGCCATGGGAGGAAACCTGTTGACAGGGAAGTTAGGACATTGCAATAAATTGAAAAAATGATGATCTAATAAAGATGACTACCTAGACGATCTTTATTTATTTATTTATTTCAAAGACTACTTGGACTCATGTCTAAATTCTGCAGGGGGCCCAGACATACACTTTGGAAGGATTGTATCAAGATATTGGTCATATTTGTTGTGTTCTTTTATATATTAATCATTATGAATGGGCTCTTTAACTACTTTTGAACAAGTGGAAACGGTATTTCTGAATTTTGAATATTTCTCCCCTAAAATACTGAAAGTAATTTATCAGAAAAAGAGTCTAGGAAATTATGCATTCCTTAAATAGGTTTTTAGATTAAACTATGAGATAAGCTCAGAAGTACATAAAGATAGTGAAATTCTATTTGCAGTGTCAGTGTTTCAATATTTTATGAAATTAGCAAAGCTTTATTG
>VSMD01023291.1:0-32006 GCA_008750895.1 Mirza zaza | reverse complement strand
TGTTATAGTTAACATTTCTGTTAAGCGCGTGCGTTGAATTACTTGTTATCCAAGCGCAGCAGCTGCTCCTTACCATTTATTGTTAAGGACTTTAACTGGCCGTCGTCTTCAATTTCTACTCTTTCTTGACCATTCTCGACAATTCTCTTTGTGGTGATCTTTCTGCCATTAACTATCTTGGTAGAAGTCGACACAGACTTGAAGTTGCCCATCCCACCACCACCACCAAATGACGTGGAAGAGAACAAAGTGAGGCCCCCATGACCTAGTGACCCGAATGAAGTAAATCCTGTATCAAAAGAAGAAAATCCACCTCCAAAAGATGGAAATCCAGCGAAGGCAGAGAAAAAAAACGATCCTGTTCCTTGGTTTCTGCTTCCTCGGGGACCCCTCTGACTCCCAAAAAAGTCCTCAAACGGGTCTTCAAAGAAGTCAAATGAAAATGGGTCCCTTCCACCAAAAAATTCCCTGAAGACGTCATCTGGGTTACGGAATGTGAAGCCAAACTCAAATGGATTGTCTAAATGACTTCCACCTCCTCCGCCACCATTTAATCCTTCTTTGCCGTACTTGTCATAGATGTCCCGTTTCTTAGCATCTGATAACACCTCATACGCCTCGGCTACTTGTTTGAATTTTCTCTCTGCTTCTTCCTTATTCTCAGGGTTTTTATCCGGGTGCTACTTCAGTGCCAGTTTTCGATACGCCTTTTTAATATCCTCGGCTGAGGCGTGTCTCTGCACGCCTAGGACTTCATAATAATCCACCATGTTTTAACTGATTGTGGGAACAGGTCCGAGGACACGGGAGGCCGGCGGCGGGAAACAGGGAGGGGGCGGCGGCCCGGGGCTCCTCTTGGTGCTGGCTCAGCTGTGCTGGTGGCGGCTGCCTTAATATTAAGTTTTAAAGGAGCAAAAACTACTTATACTAGCATTGGACCACAAAAGATACATCCCCCCAAATTTATGTTGAAATGTGCACTTAAAATGTCTTCTTTTGGACATTACTTTTACTTGATGATGACACAAAGTTTTATTCCTGAAAATCTGCTTTCTTAACCAATCCCTTCTTTATTATGTTTTCTCGTGTATAATTACAAGTTAATGGAATAACTGTGAAAGTTGTCAAAATCAAAATGGAATCACTAATATTAAGAAAATCCTGACAACTGTAATTCTAGCACTTTGGGAGGCCAAGAAGGGAGGATCACTTGAGGCCAGGAGTTTGAGACCAGCCTTAGTAACAGCAAGACCACATTTCTACAAAAAAAATAATAAAAAAAAATTAATGGATGAAATAAAAATTTCTGAAATTCTAATAAAGAAACTGATGGGTTCATTAAACTGCTAGTTAAGAAAAAGCAAAACAAAAAATTAACTACATGAAATTGATGGAGGTACTAATTAAAGATGTTTTTAAAACTTTTATTTAAAACACTGTTGGTTCTTTTCTTAAATGTTTTATTTTCCAGATTTAAGGAATTTTTCTCTCATAAGCTATCTATCATTTACAGCAATTTGGTAAAGCATACTTTTGTGAATACAGGTGGAAGCATTTGCTTTTTCACCCTGCTTGATTCCTCCAAAATTCAGAAACAATTCATATGTATTCTTATTTACATAAGTTCAATAAAAATCTACTCTCTCTTTATAAATAGGATACAATTGTAAGCAGTGGTTATATTACCAAGGTTGACTGAAATATCATATTTAATAATGTGTATAAAATACCTGGCTTCAAGAGTTCTCAGCCCTTAGAGTGAGTAAAAACTGTCACTTCCTGGCAGGCACAAGGAACCTTAAGCATGTAAGTAAAATCTAAAGTCTGCTTTGGTTTGGCTTCCTAGCCTCAAGATGTTTTTAAATCCAAGATTCCTATATAATCAACATACAGAAAAAAAGTTGTATTTCTAAAGAAAAACTATAATACATCTGTTATCAGACTATAGTCTTGTGCATTGTTTTTAAGCTCTTGTTATCTACCTGAAGACTGGATTAGTTCCTGAATTTGCCTAATTTCCTCCAATATTTGGTTATACTCCAACTGAAAACAAAAGCTGCTCTGTTCCAAAAGCCCTATAAGCTGAAACTATTCAAATTTTAAAATATGAGCCTCATGCCTGATGTATGGGCCACATAAAAAGTTCACTAAACAGTCCAACATCATGACTACAGATATTAAAACTATGAGTAAGGAGGAGAAGTTAATGTTTTCATGTTGTAGACAGCTTTTCCTAAGATGTACAAAGATTTTTACCCCCTTTTTAATGCTACCCTTTCCACTTGAGAGGATGACGGTATAATTCTGCAGTCCCCAACCCCATCCTCAGACCAGTACCGGTCTGTGGCCTATTAGGAACCCGGCTGCACAGCAGAAGATGAGCAGGCGAGCAAAGCTTCATCTGTATTTACAGCCGCTCCCCATTGCTTGCATTGCTGCCTGAGTCTTGCCTGCCCTCATCCATGGAAAAATTGTCTTCCATGAAACTGGTCCCTGGTGCCAAAAAGGCTGGGGACCACTGGAATTGAAATTTCACAATCAATAGCTTCTGCTGGTAACTTAACAGAACCTAACCTAAGAATTCCTTTAGTATCCATTGGTTAAATAAGAAAGTGTGCTATTGCTACTACTACATGCTATACCTGCAAAAATTCCTCTAGGAAACTTGAGACCCATATACATAAAATAAGAAAACAAGCCACATGGTTACAACAGTCTCACCTAATTCCTTACAGTCATTTGATTTATTCAAATAGTTGTCTTTAAGCCTAGACACATGGTTCAAAACCATTATGCAAACCAGAATGTCATAGTACTATTAATTTTACTCTGTATTTTCTTTTTTCAAATTTTGCATCTATTACTTGCTAAATTTTTATAGAAGCACAACTCCTAACAAAATAATCTTGGCCTAGCACTTTGAGATGATAACAAAACACTATGGAACAGACAAAATTGAACTTAGTAATGGATTCCAGGTAGACTTAGCCTTGGAGCCACTTTGTTCAAAACTCCCTTGTTGCTCAAATGTAGTTAAAAGGGCTGTGACGCTGACTCTCGTTGCCAATCACTTCCCCCCATGGGGATGAGACCAGCAACCAAGACAGGTTCATCCTGGCACTGTGGGATGTCAAAACCTAACTACAGGATAATTTATTAACGATACTTTTGAAGAAAGATCTTGATGAAAAGGGCAAAATGGGCCAGGCGTGGTGGTTCACAGCTGTAATCCTAGCACTCTAGGAGGCCGAGGCGGGCAAACTGCTCAAGGTCAGGAGTTTGAAACCAGCCTGAGCAAGAGCGAGACTCCGTCTCTACTATAAATAGAAAGAAAATTAATTGGCCAACTAATATATACAGAAAAAATTAGCCAGGCACGGTGGCGCATGTCTGTAGTCCCACCTACGTGGGAGGCTGAGGCAGGAAGATTGCTTGAGCCCAGGAGTTTGAGGTTGCTGTGAGCTAGGCTGATGCCACGGCACTCACTCTAGCCTGGGCAAAAAAGCGAGATTCTGTCTCAAAAAAAAAAAAGGGGGCAAAATGTGAAAGTTGTTAAAATCAAAATGGGATCACTACTGTTAAGAAAACCTTGACAAATAGAGCCAAGGAAGATCATGGAGAGAAGGTTCTCACTTCTCTTGTGTGCCTGATAACAAAAAGACTCTGCAAAAAACAAACCCTGTACAAAGGTCATTGCAACCTTATACAAATAATACTTCTCTGAGGCAATCTGCCAGGCAATAGCCTGTCCAGCCTCAAACTGTTATCACCCTTCTTATTGATCTTTGTAGCCAAGGGTAATTATTTCAAAACAATTATGTAATCTTCATTATTTTTCCTTTAAAAACCTTTGTCTTCCTTTACACCTCCCTGAATATGTACATAGTATTTCCATTGGTCATATGTATTCATACTGCAATGCCCTATTTCCAAATAAATGTTTTCTTTAGAGAACTTCTCTCTGTTATTTAAGTTAACATAACAATTCTAGAGACTCAAATTTCAAAAGTTTGGTGGCAAGACACTACATGTTTAATAGATACTTGTTTCAGCATTTTGAATATTTTATGAGAAATACAAGATTCCAAATGGAATCTTTAAATAAAAGTTGTTTAAAAATAATGTATCTGAATTTTAAAACTAGAGTTATAAAAAAATTCTAGATGCTAAGGACTAAGTATATATTTCTATATGAGATATCCATGAAAGATGAGTCTCTCATGGTTTTAGATTGAACTGTGATTATTCTTCACATAGCAAGATTTAAAAATATAGGATAACTTTTAAGGAGCCAAAAGAAGAATCATTATCACTCAATGGGTTTAGAGTTACTATAAAAATGACTTTAATACATTTTTATAATATAATTGTTTTTTCCAAATTAGTTAAGCTAGCCTGCAAACCCTATGGAAGTGATATGTGTGAACAGATGTAGAACATCTGTTCTACATATTATTCTATACCCTGGAAATGTAAAACATTCTAACTTTTAAATGCTAAATTGTTTGAGAAAATCACATTAAGCACAGCTTAGCAAAACTTCTGTTTGTTCTAAGCTTTCACCCAGAACATCAATCAAGTTCTTTTATCAAAATTGGCAAAGAAATTTAATCATTTTCACCACTGCTTGAGTTAAGAAAAAAAAAAAGGATGTACCTAGCACAGATGTAGAATCCTCTGCACACCAGCGACAACTGCTCTAATGATCTAAGGTCCAAGTCACTAGACACCACCCACCGGAAGATGTACATCAGGACCTCCATTGGCAGTGCTGCAAAAGAAAATCACTCTTCACTGACTCTTCTATATGTCCTTCTATTGTCACATTCTCAGTGCATTAATGCATTCCTAGAAATTTATGAATCAAACTCTCGGTATTGCTCAGAGCTCTGGCATGAATGTACTTAACTACCCAATAGTAATTAATGGTTCTTATTGCCAAGACACAAATATCTTTATTTTTTCAGTAAAGAATAGATCTGAAGCTATTTTTATAAAGCACCCTTTGCCCATGCAAGATTTTACTGCTATGACATATTAACATAAATGTGTTAGAAAAATAGTCTACCATATGTGTGTGACCCAAATTGAATTTATTAACGATAAAAAGTTATTTTCATTGCCTTGAAAAGTTTCAATTGTCTTCTCTGAAAAATCCCATAACTAATGTTTACATGTGAAAAGAAAACATTCATTTCTAATTATTTAGCCTGTCTCAGGACTACTGTCCAAGTTGGCTAAAATGCCTCACGATACCAGTATTCTTCCAATTTTCTTAGGGCTACCTCAACAACTCAGACTCACCTTCTTAGATCTTCACTGAAAAAAGTATAACATCCTTAAACAACTGTAGCATTGTATTACAGACACTGCTCTGCTTCAGATTTTGAAAAGCTTATCAGTATATACAAATAGTGATCATAACTAGATCTCCCACCATATCCTGAACTAGGGCAGCAATTATCTGGCAACTTAACTGACCTTATAAATTTAGAAATCTTTAATCTGAGGTTTATTTTTCATTGAGTAACAAAAACCAAGAATCCATACCTGATATGTGAGTCTGACTGTTCTCAAGCTCAGGCTGACACAGTTTGAGCACAGACTCCTGAAATGTGAGTTGCTGCTGGAAGTAGGACAAGAGATCTGCCATTTTGCTATCATCATCATTATCTTCAATGCTGAAAAGAGAAGGAAGGCAAGTAAATTAGGTGCCTCAGTCTACAAACATATAGTTTAAAAACTGATTTTTCATAGCACTTTCAAATTTGCTTTACAAAAAGTCACCTAAAAGCTTATTCAAAATGTGATACTTTTTGAAATGTGATAATAGTTTATCCCACTTTATAAAGTAGTACCATACCAAGTTCTTCCAAAGAAAAAAGCTTTGGTAATTACCACTCAGAAAGAATTGGGATTTTTCAGATACAGGTGTTGGGATTTAACTAATTAGTTTCATTGGAAAGCAGAGATTTCATGAGTTAGTAAAAAATTTCAAATGATTTGAAAGTAATCAAATGTACATAAATTCTTTATGTAAGTTTTATGTAAATAAATTCTTTAAGTGATCCTAACCCATTCTAACTGGATAAAAATCAAATATACAGATGCCACCTGAGGTACTTACCAAGGGTTTTCTAATGGATGTGCCTTAACTTATCATCCTACCTTTAGGGAAGAAAATACCTAATTTGAAAAAACTTTAGGGTTCACAAATCATCTACCAATATACACAAATGTATATAGTTAAGAGTTCTAAAAAATATTTAGTTTTCCATTTTTGCTGAACTAAACCTTACAGATCATCAGACTTACAAAAAGGCTTAGATGAGGATGAAGTCAGAAAACCAGGAAGGGCTTTTTATAATACAACAAAAAGCAAGTATGGTTGAGGCTAGATGGACTCCAGCTATTCTACAAACACTTTATGGGAAAGGCAAAGAAACATTTAGGGCTTATCAGATTTTATTATCCTTAAAGAACTTTCCTAGCCTTTGGGTTTGTGTAAAGAGATGAGGAAGAAGAGAAATGCTTCTTTAATATTTTAATACAATCTTTCTTTTTTTAAAATAGAGAAAGCGTCCTGCTGTTCAGGCTGGTCTCAAACTGCTGACCTCAAGTGATCCTTTCACCTTGGCCTCCCGCAGAGTGCTATTTTCTTTTTCTTTGAGACAGAGTCTCCCTCTGTTGCCTGGGCTAGAGTGCCATGGTGTCAGTCTAGCTCACAGAAATCTCCAACTCCAGGGCTCAAGTGATCCTCCTGCCTCAGCCTCTTGAGTAACTGGGACTACAGGCATGTGCTACCATGCCAGGCTAATTTTTTTTTCTATTTTTAGTAGTGACGGGGTCTCACTCTTGCTCAGGCTGGTCTCAAACTCCTGGGCTCAAACAATCCACCCACCTTGGCCTCCCAGAGTGCTAGAATTACAGGTGTGAGCCACTGCACTCGGCCAATACAACCTTTTTTTTTAACAGTACTTGGCATCTATTTATAAAACTAAATGTTGTCTACCCAAACATTTAGGTAGGGTCTAAATGACCCTAACCACATTTAAAGAAGGTTTAGAAAAAGCCCAAATCATTCATTTTAAGTATGAACTTCCTCATACTGTTAACTATAATTTGGTGAGCAGTATCATTAGCTGAAAATTCAAACAGTCAATTAATACTGCCTTCATTGGGATGTTTTCAATATAACTTACCCAAAGCTTAAGTGTTCATACCATATGCAGTTTAAAACACTGGCAATAACATGTTATCAATAAAGGTAACAATTATTTTATGAGAGGTAATATAATAGCTAATATATCTCATTATCAAAACTCTATTTTTCTATATATTGCCCACTCTAAACTTGACATTCTCTCATTCTCTCTTCCCTTCTAATACCAGTAAACTGGCTTAGGGGAATAGAGGGATTAAGCTAAAACAGTTTTATATTTATTTTACAAATAGCATCAAAAGTATCGTCTTAAAAACATGTTCTCTTGATTTTTGTCACTATAAAACAGTCAATGCTACTTCATGCCATTTGATGCAAGTGGCATCTGTACAATGAAACATTATTTCTTTTAGGAATGCTTATATTTAGCACCTGTGCTTCTAAACAAATGTTGTAGAGTTTAAATGTTCTACCTACATACATTGAGAATAAAATTTTATTACAGTTCAGCATTTTTCTAATATAATTAAAAGCCTTTTATAAAATGTAAAGTTTCAAATATATACAAAAAGAGAGAGACTAGTGTAATAAAAATCCCATGTACCCATCACCCAATTGCAACCATTATTAATATTTTGCCAACTTTGGCCTAATTACATTTTAATACTTTCTACTTTAAATAGGTTTCAAGAAGTTGAAACGTATCCTTTTATTTCTTTCAGTAATCACTGCTTTTGTTAAAAAATAAAAATAAAAAAATGCTTTCATAACCTTGTTTTTTATTATCTGTTTAAAATGTGCATTTCTACATGCTAATCTTAAATTGCCCTAATTGAAACATTTCTACAATTTTATAAACAAGGATATACCAAAGACTATATAGCTTAACAGAATTAGCACCATATTCTTATCATGTTAAGAGTCAACAGGGCAAAGACGCTTAACTTTAACAAACTCTATGCATTACTCTCTATCAAATTATATACGCACTAGCTGTTTCCAACGCCATCACCATCTGGAGACCGGGTATAAGTAATCTTGAACTCTATATCAGGTACAAGTTGCATAGCCCTACGATAAAACTTGATGGCTAAAAGAAGAAATAAAGCTAAATTAGCTATAACCATACATTTTGTCATTTCCTTTGATTACCCTTAACTGTGGTTTAATTTGGTAACTTTCTTTACAAACAGCCAATTTCCCTTTTTCTACATGCAACAGTATTCAGTGAGTGACACAAACTTATTTCCAAACCTTATTCCTCAGAAAGCAGTTTTTCTAAAGCTAACAGGTTATAGAAGTTTAAGATGTTGTAGTTTACTCTTATCTTTTAGCCCTTTCCATCTTTTTCCTCACCCTCTTATGTATTGTGATTTTCATAGGGTTATCTTTCTTCAGGCTCTGAAAATACAACTGCTATAGCCCCCAACCCTCAGGGAAAAAAAAAAACAAAAAAACACGCTTTTAAGCACACTTTTTTCCTAGGACACAGAGTTGAGGAAAATCAAATGCTTCCTATTAGGTGGAATACAGAGAACAACTCTTTGGAATTTATCCTACAAATCCAACTTCCTTTAGCCCGCCTGTCTCTTATTTAGTTAAATAACCTTTAAAACCTATTTTTTTTATAAATCTCCTGGTCAGGTGGTTTAGAGCTGTAATATTCAATAATCTCTACCCACAGAGATATAACAACAAAACTTGGGGCTGCAGAGGCCAACTAGTTCTTTTTCCCTTGGATGAAGTCTATTCAATTCATTATAGTCTGTCATGTTCTACTATTGTGGGTGAATTACCATACACTAAATGGAGATGGGAATCTCACAAACTAAGGAAGACTGCAAAGGGACTTGACCAATTAGGCCGTCTTAAAATCCGAGTAAAAATATCACTAGAAGAAACCTGCACATAAACACAGTAACTCTTAATATTATTTGGGGGGCATTTTCCAACGATTCAAGCACAAGTATTTTTCCCAGGCCTCAATTATTATCTTTACTATCACAAAATGAAAGCATAATTACAAACCTAATATGGTAAACAGCCCTACAATTTTGTTTACTTATACATTTCTACTGGGTTAATAAAAGAGACAAAGCTAAAGTGTATTGCTGTTGGTAAAATGTAAATTCGAACTTAGGAAAACATCTGTACGTTCCTCAATTTATCCTTTTTTTTTTTAATTTATCCTTTATATTCCCATCCTCTGCAGTAATTTTCACCTATAAAAGGAGCATATCCTATTTTAAAGTGAATAATTTTTAAGACATTATTAATGAGGAATAAATACTAAAACTGTAGAAAAAGGTTATTTTACTCATCCTATCAATCAATATGTTGATGATTCCCAGCAACATCTTTTCGTGAAGAGACAGGTTATGTAGAAATACAATTTTTATTATTTTTGATTTCTTAAAAAATAATTCCAAATACAGGTGTCTCTCTATATCTGTGGGTTTCTGATTCTTGGATTCAACCAATTACAGGTCAATAATATTGAGTTAAAAAAAAAACAACACGAATTCAAAATATATAACAACTATTTATAGAGCATTTACATTGTATTAGTTATCGTAAGTAATCTAGAGATAACTTAAAGTTATGTGAGGATGTGAGTAGGTTATATGTAAATAGTACACCGTTTTATACATGGGACTTGAGCATCCCCCAATTTGCTATCCACAGGGGGCCCGGGGCCAATCCCCCATGAATATCGAGGGACCACTATACAGGAAGACTAATGTTCTGACTAAATACGTTAACAGTAAAAAACAAAAAATTGGTTAACAGAGTTGTTCTTCAGAAACATCATGAAAATATGATCCTGGGCCCCAAGTTTTTACCTTCATAGAGAGCTCCATTTTGTTCTTCTTCTACTGCTTTTAGGAAGAGTTCTCGAGCCTATAAAAATATAAAGTGACAATTTTTGAAAATCTGTATTAAAAATTAGTATGGATGGCAGAAGGTGGCTTTTTCAAAAAATGATGCTTAAACAACTGGATACCCACAGGTAAAATAATGAACCTCTATCTAAATCTCATACCTTACACAAAAATTAACTTGAAATAGATGATAGGCTTAAATGTAAAATGTAAAACCTATAAAACTTATAGAGAAAAAAAATCTTGCAGACCGAGGACTAGGCAGAGTTCTTATGGCTGATACCAAAAGCACTATCCATAAAAGGAAAAGCTGATAAGTTGAACCTCATCAAAATTAAAAAACTGTTGTTCTATGAAATGCCCTATTAAGAGGATGAAAAAACAAGCTACAAACTGGAAGAAAATATTTACAAGACACATATTAAACAAAGAACTTGTTTCTAGAATACATAAAAAACTCTGAAAACTCATCAGCAATCCAATTAGAAAAAGCATAAACAGATATTTCACAGAGAGGATATATAGATGATGGGAAATAAGCACATGAAAAGACATTCAACATCATTAGCCATTAGGGAAATGCAAATTAAAATCACAATGAAATATCACTACACACTCATCAGAATGGCTAAAATTAAAAAGTAGAGACAAGACCAAATGCTGCTGAGGATGTGTAGAAACTGGATCCCTCATACATTGCTGGTGGGAACATAATATGGTACAATACTCTGGAAGACAATTTGGCAGTTTCTTTTAAAAATAAGCACTTACTATAGAACCTAGCAATTGCACGCTTGGACACCTATCCCAGAGAAATGAAAATTTATGTTCATGCAAAAACTTGGACCAAGATAGCCACAGCAGCTCTATTCATAACAGCCAAACATTGGAAACAACTCAACCAGTAAATAAATGGTTAAATTGGGATACATCCATACTATGCAATACTACTCTGCTATAAGAAGGAACTACTGATAAAACAAGTTGGATGGATCTCACGGGAATTATGTTGAGGGAAAATAGCCAATCTCAAAAGGCTACAAACTGTAAATTCCATTTATACAACATTTTTGGAATATCAAAAGTATTCTGATTGTGGTGGTGGTTACACAACCTACATATGTAATAAAACTATACAGACTATACACATACACACAGATAACTGCTTGTAAAAGTACAGAAGATTTTAGTCATCATGGTAATGTCCATTACTTAGTGATCAATAACTGTCTGTAAACGAAAACTTGGACCTGATGGTATATAGATGACAGCCTCTATGAAGAAGAGAATGACAAAAAGTGAAATGAGGCCAGGTGCGGTGGCTCACGCCTGTAATCCTAGCACTCTGGGAGGCCGAGGCGGGTGGATTGCTTGAGCTCAGGAGTTCGAAACCAGCCTGAGAAAGAGCGAGACCCCGTCTCAACCATAAATAGAAAGAAATTAATTGGCCAACTAATATATATAGAAAAAATGAGCCGGGCATGGTGGCGCATGCCTGTAGTCCCAGCTACTTGGGAGGCTGAGGCAGTAGGATCGCTTGAGCCCAGGAGTTTGAGGTTGCTGTGAGCTAGGCTGACGCCACAGCACTCACTCTAGCCTGGGCAACAAAGTGAGACTCTGTCTCAAAAAAAAAAAAAGAAATTAATTGGCCAACTAATATATATAGAAAAAATTAGCCAGGCATGGTGGTGCATGCCTGTAGTCCCAGCTACTCGGGAGGCTGAGGCAACAGGATTGCTTGAGCCCAGGAGTTTGAAGTTGCTGTGAGCTAGGCTGACGCCAGGGCACTCACTCTAGCCTGGGCAACAAAGTGAGAATGTCTTTAAAAAAAAAAAAAAAAAGTGAAATGGTCGGCCAAGCCTACTCCATATGAATAAATACCAGGAGAGAGGTGAATAGTTAGACAGTATTTAAAATATTTTCAGTGTGAGCACTTTCAAAATTTGCCAGAATAAAGAAATGATTAAGGGATGGGCAAAAACCTACTTAACGGGTATAATGAACACTATTTGGGTGATGGGCACACTTATAACCCTGACTCAAGCATTACAAAAGCTATCTATGTGACAAAAACATTTATATCCCCTTAATATTTTTAAATTAAAAAGAAAAAGAAAAAGAAAAACTGTAGTGAAAAGAATACATCAATTGTTTCCAGGATTGATCCCAAATGGCACTAAGAACCTTTATAGAGTGATGGAATTATTCCATATTATGATTATGGTGGTGGCTTCCTAATAAAGTTGACAAAAAGGAAAAAAAAAAAGAAATGCTTAATACATTATTGTAAATCGATCAACTCAAAACATAACAAAATACTGCATTAAGACCTTTGGAAAGGCATTAACATGTAGACAAGTTTTTCCCTTTTGGGCTTCTATTAATAAATTAAGAGGCATCAATCTATTAAAGACCAAATGAATCTCACAGGTCTATACATTAGCAACAGACAGTACCATCAAGATAGTGTACCTACAGGGAAAGAAGCTCATGAAGGAGTAGTGGTATAATCCAAAGTATCTAGAAATTACTGAGGGATGTGTTAACTAGTATACTAGTCAAATTTTTCCTCATGTGGAAAAATTTTACAAATTATGTGCTTTATGTCCCAAGAGTTGGATTATTATTACTTAGGTTAGTAAAAGTTTTATGTGCCTCCAAAAAAGGTAATTTGTTACAAAGTCAATAATACTTAACTTTTCTTCTTTTGCCTGTTCTTGTTTTCCTTTGGTATCTGCTGCTGCTTTCAGTAGAGATCCTCTAGCTGCTCTGCAAGGTCGATTTTCTAACTTGCTAGAGCCTACACCTGGGCCAAGTTCAAACATCCACTGAGCTCGGAACATCTGGAGTTGTGCCTACAAGGAGAAAAGTATTTTATGATGCATCAAGGAAGGGCAGCTCAATTCTGGAACAATTTATTAATATGTCCAACATTTACATCCATATATATACTTATTCTAAGACCAGAAAACATTGTCTTCTAAATTACTAAATACTCATTAAATACCTGTTATCTTTTGAAATAATTTTCTGCTTAAAATCTTAAATAATCACGAAAATTAGCCTAAAATATTAATAAGTCAATAGAGCAAAAGTATAATGATATTGGGAATCAAATTTTAATCAGAACTGAAACTATAAGCCAACATTTAGGGACTAAAGCTGTAAGCTTCCAATAATTTATTAATGAATATATCATCTAGCACACATTAAGAGTGCTGCTAAAAATTCTGTAGGTAAGCACAAAGTCTTACCTTTTTTTTTGAGACAAAGTCTTGCTTTGTTGCCTAGGCTAGAGTGAGTGCCATGGCGTCAGCCTTGCTCACAGCAACCTCAAACTCCTGGGCTCAAGCAATCCTCCTGCCTCAGCCTCCCGAGTAGCTGGGACTATAGGCATGTGCCACCATGCCCGGCTAATTTTTTCTATGTATTTTTAGTTGGCCATTTAATTTCTTTCTATTTATAGTAGAGACAGGGTCTCACTTTTGCTCAGGCTGGTTTCGAACTCCTGACCTCGAGCAATCTGCCTGCCTCGGCTACCCAGAGTGCTAGGATTACAGGCGTGAGCCACCGTGTCCGGCCTAACTCACGTCTGTAATCCTAGCACTCTGGGAGGCCAAGGTGGGCGGATTGCTCGAGGTCAGGAGTTCAAAACCAGCCTGAGCAAGAGTGAGACCCTGTCTCTACTATAAATAGAAAGAAATTAATTGGACAACTAATATATATACAGAGTAAAAATGGTGGCGCATGCCTGAAGTCCCAGCTACTCGGGAGGCTGAGGCAGCAGGACTGCTTGAGCCCAGGAGTTTGAGGTTGCTATGAGCTAGGCTGACGCCACGGCACTCACTCTAGCCTGGGCAACAGTGTGAGATTCTGTCTCAAAAAAAAAAAAATTTTTTTAACACACAAAAAGTGAGGTTCTCCTGTGTGGTAGACTCTGATGTGCCGCCCAGATTCCCCTACAGGGATATATAACTATTTACCCCAGCTGCTGGCAGTAATGCCTGAAAACAGCCCTGAGTTTCTAGCCCTTTTGGGTACTGCCTCAGCAAGATCACACTACCTTCTCAATCCCCACCCAATGACTGATCAATGGCTGATAAAGGCTTGGCTCTCTCTTGCAACTCTGGCCAGCTCTGAAAGGCTACTCCATCTTCAGAACTCCCTGGGGATGGCTAAGGCAGTCTATTAAGACTGCACAGCAGCTGGACTTCTCCCCCTGCCCGCTGCTGCTTCCCTCTCTCCCTTCCATAGGTGTCGATCCCAAGAGCAGTTTCTAGTAAACCTCCTGCAAGGCAATCTTCACCTGGGTGGGCTTCCCTCTCCTGGGGAACTGCTTATCCCAAAGAGGGCCACTGCTAATAGGATTGTATATATTATCCCTAGCTTCCTTTTTTTTTTTTTTTGAGACAGAGTCTTGCTCTGTCACCCCAGCTTGAGTGCAGTGGCATCATCATAGTTCACTGCTGCCCCAAACTCTTGGGCTCAAGCGATCTTCCTCCCTCAGCCTCTCAAGTAGCTGAGACTACAAGCACACGTGACCACACCTGGCTAATTTTTCTATTTTCAGTAGAAACAGGGTCTCACTCTTGCTCAGGCTGGTCTCAAACTCCTGATCTCAAGCTATCTTCCCTCCTTGCCCTCCCAGAGTGTTCAGAGTGTTAGGATTAGAGGTGTAAGCCACAACACCCAGCCCGTAGCTTCCTTAAAAAAAAAATACCTAAAATGTTTTTAAAATTAATTTTTCTATATTCTATACTTTGTTCTCAAACTCCTAAAATATTACACATATATTTCTAATCTACAGAATCATTAGCAGCATTTAATGTCTACTGACAATCTATTCCAAATAAATATTATAAAAATTATAAGTTTGGTGAGATGCACTTAATTACAGTGAATTTTTTTTTTCCTAGTTCAATGTATAAAGATTTACCTCATCCTTTTAAATGGCTCCAGTGCATTTCACTGCATAGATGCATCATTTCTTGAGCCCAAGTAATGGATATTTGAGTTGTATGTCTTTCCATATAAATAATGCTATAATAAACATCTTTCTACATGCATATTTACTGACTTTCCCCATTATTCCTTCAGATTAATTTCCTGGAAGTAGAATTGCTGTATCAAAGGGAATACATGGTTTTCATTTTGATCCATATGGACAGTCTGCCCTCCAGAAAAGTTGCAGCAATTTATATTTTCATGTACACTGCATAAGTGTTCTCATAGCCTGGACAGCAATGGACATTATTCACCAATCTGATTAAATTATTAATGAGACTAATTATCTCTTTAAATATTTAGTGGCCATTTATATTATTTTTTCCATTAACTGTCCATTCATATCTTTCTATCCTGTGTTCCTCTTACTAATTTACAAGAGTGCTCTATATACCGAGAATATGAATCCTCTGCCCATAGGTGGTAAATGGTTTTTTCAGCTGACTTTTTTTTTTTTTTTTTGAGACAGGATCTTACTCTGTTGCCTGGGCTAGAGTGTGGTGGCATCATCATAGCTCACTACAACCTCAAACTCCTGGACTCAAGCAATCCTCCTGCCTCAGCCTCCCAAGTAGCTTGGACTATATGCGCATGTCACCATGCCCGGCTAATTTTTCTATTTTTTGTAAAGAAGGGGGTCTCATGCTTGGTCAGGTTGGTCTTGAACTCCTGGGCCTTTTGTGATATACAGGTTTTAAACTTTTAGGTGGTCATACCTGTCAATCTTTTCCTTTAAAGTTATGAGTTTTGAGTCACACTTAAAGCCTTACATACTTTAAAACCATATACTGAACTACAAGGCAGCAATTACCCATATTTCTTTTTACAGAAAACAGAAATCCATAACATAGTTTAAGTATTCTATAACCCAATATGAAAATACAGTTAAATTCAATGCAAACAAGAACTTCAAATTTCCATAATTATGGCCAATTTCTACATATGTATGAGAAGCAATGGAATAAGAAATACACAGTTGAAGAAACATGCCTGCAGATCAGTTTCCGCAGGACTTTCATTTTCATCATCATCATCTGCTCTGACAGCATCAGAATGACAATCTTCCTCAGCTTCTGCCTGAGGGGGAAAAAAACCCAAATAACATCAGGAATATGCAAACACCAGTTTCCCTTTGTAATTTATATCTTGTATTCAGTTTCTTGCTACTTAGTACCATAAAGTCAATAGTTTGTGAAACCCACTTTGAGTAGCAAGGCTGTGGAGTGCACTGGAGACCTTACTATTAAATATTTCTTTCTTTCTAAGGGAAAATGAGTCTGAAAAGCATATTCTCTACTCTAAACCACGGTACTCACATCACCAGGAATCTTAACGTTCCCTCCCAAAAAACATCAATTCTGTTCACCTAAAAATCAATATAATTATGGTCATCCCTCAGCACCCATGGGGGATTAGTTCCAGGATCCCCAAGGATATCAAAATCCACGGATGCTCAAATTCCTTATATAAAATGCCATAATATTTGCATATAACCTATGCATAACTTCCCATATACTTCAAATCATCTCTAAATTATTTTAATACCTAATACAATGTAAATACTATGTAAATAGTTGTTACACTGTATTTTTAAACTTGTATTGTTTTTGTTGGGTTTTTTAATTTTTTTTTTTAGGCTGGTCAAGTGAAGCAGTGAGAGTGGAGAAGTAACAAAGGAATGTGTAACTGGTTGTGATCAATTAGATCAATAAACACCACTGCACTCAGACCAATCTAAAAAAAAAATTTTTTTTTTTTTTTTTTTTTGAGACAGAGTCTCCTTCTGTCGCTCAGGCTAGAGTGCCATGGCATCTGCCTAGCTCACAGCAACCTCAAACTCCTGGACTCAAGCGATCCTCCTGCCTCAGCCTCCCGAGTAGCTGGGACTACAGGCACGCGCCACCATGCTCGGCTAATTTTTTCTATATATATTAGTTGGCCAGTTAATTTCTTTTTATTTATAGTAGAGGGGTCTCGCTCTTGCTCAGGCTGGTCTTGAACTCCTGACCTTGAGGGATCCTCCTGCCTCGGCCTCCCAGAGTGCTAGGATTACAGGCTGAGCCACTGCGCCCGGCCTAAAAATATTTTTGATCCACGATTGAATCTGAGGATGTGGAACCTACAGGTAGAGGGCCAACTGTATTATATAAAATAACAGGCCAGGCACGGTGGCTCATGCCTGTAATCCCAGCACGAGGGAGAATAACTTGAGCTCAGGAGTTCGAAACCAGCCTGAGCAAGAGTAAGACCCTGTCTCTACTAACAAATACAAATTAGCTGAACTAAAAATAAATTTAAAAAAATTAATTAGGCACGGTGGCACATGCCTGTATTTCCAGCTACTCGGGAGGCTGAGGCAGTAGGATCACTTGAGCCCAGGAGTTTGAGGTTGCTGTGAGCTAGGCTGATACCATGGCACTCTAGCCCAGGTAACAGAGACTCAGTCTCAAAAAAAAAAATAATTCAAGTCTATTACTATACATAAATAATTTGATATTTGATTAATGTTAATCAGGTAATGAAGCCAATTCCTCCATCTATATACATCGTATAACTACTGATAATCTATAATAAAAATTATTTTCACTTTTTTTTAGAAAAAGAGGAAATAGTAACACCTTTGGTTTTCTCTTTTAGTTCAACAAAAAAGGTGGTTTTTTTACTTTTTTTTTTTTTTTTTGAGACAGTCTCTCACTTTGTTGCACCAGGTAGAGTGCAGTGGTGTCGTCATAGCTTCCTGCAACATCAAACTCCTGGGCTCACTTGATCCTCCTGCCTTAGCCTCCCAAGTAGCTGGGACTATAGGGGCACACCACAACACCAGGCTAATTTTTCTATGTTTAGTAGAGACGGGGTCAAATTCTTGCTCAGGTTGGTCTTGAACTCCTGAGCTCAAGCAATCCTTCCACCTTGGCCTCCCAGATTGCTAGGATCACAGATGTGAGGAACTACACCCAGCCTTTTTAAACTTTTTATGAAAAAAATATTTAAACATAAATAGGGTAATTAATCTCTAAGTGCTCATGACACAACTTCAGTAATTATCAATGCAATAATTCCTTTTTTTTTGAGAGAGAGAGAGAATGTCTCGCTTTGTTGCCCAGTAGAGTGCCGTGGTGTTAGCCTAGCTCACATCAACCTCAAAGTCCTGGACTCAAGCAATCCTCCTGCCTCAGCCTCCCAAGTAACTGGGACTACAGGCACATGCCACCATATCCAGCTAATTTTTCTATATATTTTCAGTTGTCCAGCTAATTTCTTTCTATTTTTAGTGAAGACGGCGTCTCACTCTTGCTCAGGCTGGTCTCAAACTCCTGAGCTCAAACAATCCACCTGCCTCAGCCTCCCAGAGTGCTAGGATTACAGGTGTAAGCCACTGCACCCAGCCTAATAATTCCTTAATATCAAATACCATGTCACAGTGTTCATATTTCTCAAAATGCCATAAATGTAAAACACACGTTTTATAGTTTGTGAGATCAAGATTCAAGTAAGATCCACACATTACAAGTGGGTGATTTTGTCTCAAACGTTTGTAATCTTATAATTCTTTTTTCCTGCAATTTGTGACGAGATGAGGTCATTTTTATGTAGAACTTAGATTTTGCTGAGGTGTCAATATATATGTTCCTTTGCTCTTTCATTTCCTGTAAATTGTGGCTAAATCTAGAGAGGCTTGATTAGATTCTGGTAAGATTTTCTTTTTTTTTTGGCAAGGCTACCTCATAGGGTTATTTCCCATCAGCAAGGGAAGTGTTCTGAAATACAGCTGACAAAGTTCTGTGGCACAGGTTCCAAACATAATTGAGTCTGAGGCAAAAAAACTAACCTAAATAATTTTAGCATCCATAAACTTCTGCAAGTACCAAAACAGAAAATACTGTTTTCATGCCAATGAAATACAGAGTTGCTTTTCTGGAGATATCTTCACAATTTAATGATACCAATCAGATAAAATTTCAAACCTTAATTTTTTTTATTACTATACAATAAACAATTCCACTGGCTCTAGTTAAAAATGTTCTGTTAGGAAGGAAGGAAGAGAAAGAGAAAAATAAAGTTAAAATGTTTTGTTTAGGTGGTTAAAAAAGAATAAATAATAACATTTAGTTGTGGTACAGAGCTTTTGTTTTTTTGAGATGGGGTCTCACTGTTGCCCAGGCTGGCCTTGAACTCCTGGCATCCAGCAATCCTCCTACCTCAGCCTCTTGAGTAGTTTGGACTTGAACTAGCATGTGCCACCGCGCCCTGCTATAGCAAATAGTTTTTGTTTCATGGATCACTTAAAAGAACACAGTCCATAAAAAGATGTCCCTTCTTTTATACAACTAGCATGTTATTAAACTTGTTTTGTGAATATGACTTCTATTTGTTAACGTTTTATATGTACTAGGAAAGCTTCTTAGTCAAAGACTTAACAGTGAATGCTTTTGTTAAGAAGCCTCTATTTTATCTGCCTTAAAAATCCAAATTTTATATATCGGATTGGCTTAAAGTGGAATAAAGCTGGACTGGGATTACTGTGTGGATTGGGGCTTAACAGAGGTCTCAGGCCACACTCCTTTCATTTTATCCTTTTATTCTCAATAAATGTTTGCTAAATTAAACTGAATCCTACCTTCCAGTGAAAATGAAATGTTCCCTCAGTTCAATCTATTAGCTAACAGACTTATTAGCAAATGGAACTTGCTCAACCACTTAACATGTTCAGTCCTACAAATAAATGTGGCAATCAGGGAAATGACCTTAAAAGTTAGCTAGACATAATAAAATCCATCTAATGTTACTAGTTCTAAAGATGGTAAGTTTTACAGTTGCAAATTTTAGTTGTAAGTTATTTCTAAGAAAAAAATGTATTAACACAGGTCTTTGACATAGCAACTTGTACTTGCACCACATTTACAGCACAACATAAATAAGCCTTGCTTCCTGCCTTATCTCTGGCAACCAGACTCAAAGCAGAGGTGCCTTTAGGACTTGAACTAGTTAGTACATAGTAAAATGGTCAGCATATAGTAAAGGATCAATCAGTGAAGAAATAAATAAGAGGTCAAGAACTCAGATGAATGTCCAGAAAACTGGAAAATTTAAGCATTCATCTATTGTCAAATGCAGTTTTTGTGTTTTTTTTTAGTCTCTGAATTGTGAGCTTTTCCTGCCAAGAATACTATTAGGAAAATACACAATGAAGAATTGCGAATGTATAGATATCATTGAGAAGTGTCCTTTCTCTCACCTCAAATAAGAGTCTGCTTTATTACTGTAAACTAAGTACAGCTATTGGGAGGGGACCTAAGTCCTGCAGGGTATCCTCTTAGCAATTTAGCCTTGTAACTCTTGCCTAGTAGTCGTACTAAACTGACTTCATTTCAAGAGCTTCTGCAGCTCTCTCCGGTTGGTGCTCTTGCATAAATGCTGCTTGTCTCTCCATCTGGAATGCCACTTTCTTCACTTAACTACTTCTACTCATCATATGAGATTCAGCTCAGGGTTCATCTTCTTAATCAGAGCATTTTCTGATCCTTTTCAATAGCTTCTTTTGCGTTTCCTTAACACTTGGGCTTACCTGTATCAAAAAACTTGTACTGAAATTATTTTTGTTTCCTTCACTATAGTACATAGAAGACAGGGATCACACCTGGTCATCTTTGTAACCTTAGGGACATACACATTGCCTGATTCATAGTAAAGGCCTGTGCAGGCCTCAGCTGTCTCATCTGTAGCGATCTGGTGACTTGAGGTCCTTTACGTGACATCCCACGATTAAAAGTATCATAAATCACCTTACAGAGCTGGTTATACTGAGGATCTAGTATTGTACCAGAGTCTAACACTATGCCAGGCTGATAAAAGGTGCTAAAAAATATTGGTTGAATTAATAAACTGCCATGTGGACATAAATGCATTATCTGAAGGATGAGGAAAGGAAATGGCAAACCTATAATAAAGACAGCATCTTTCTTCATCCCTGAGCTGTGTTATAATTGAGTCCTAATCCATTATTACTTTTTGACAGTATGATCACAAAAAACAAGAAACTACTGAATTGGGGGTTTTACTATATTTGGTCAACTCAAATATCACTGGAAGTAAACAGGCCCTCAGCTGCCACCCAGAGGTTTCCTCTTTTTCCTGAATTTGACATATCACCTTTCACTTGAGTAGCTCATGTCTTCAGCATGTTACTCCTGTTTCACAGGTGGAATTAATGAAAACTAAAGGTTAAGTGCTTAATCCTGGTCAAAGAACTACTTCTGAAAGTTTAGGGGCAGAGTCAATCGGTGCTTTTTCTATCCTCCAGATTAACTTCATAATCTCACTCAGCCATTCATTTATTTAATAAATATTTGAGTCTACTATGAGCTAATTAGTTTGGAATCATTTCAGCCTTGATGCATTCAGCCCTAGCCAGAAATTAGTTTTTCAGATGGACAATTTATTCGAAGCCAAAGAGAGGCACTGGGCAGAGACTACTTACTCCAAAATGCAATCGTCGCATGGAACCTGCGCTGTCAAACCCTGGGGCTTACTCAGCTCAATCTCTCCATTTGGACCGCATAGACACTGCTCAGGCCCTCACTGCCGTGAAGTGAGACAGGACCCCTGGAACCTCACTTCGCCAGGACCCCCTGCTAACATCCTACCCGGGACACTGACACCTAAAGGGGCAGGTGCGTCCCAAACCCAGGACTTCTCAAGGCGCCGGAACAGCCTCTCAGCTTTTCAGAAGACGAGCAATCAACAAGTGTCCCTGCTTGCCGGGGCTCCCTCTGGGATTCAGACGCTACAACGGTTTGCCTCAATCCATGCTCAATGCTCTTCGCGTTAGCCCTCGAGACGGGTGAGACTGGGTGCAACATCCTCAGTGAGCCGAGAAGGGGCATCTTTCTGGGCTGTCCTGCAAACCCCCTTCTCATAGGGAGCCCGGCGTGGGGGTTCAGCATTAAAGAGAACCCTGGGGAGCGGTCGGGGCTGGCATCCCCTCCGCTCCGTCTCAAGCCAGGGCGCCTATAAAGGGTGGCGGCCCTGCAGCCCCCACTCCCCCAGTCTCCCCTCGCCGCCCCCTCACGCCCCCACCCCCAGGTCCGGCTCCTGCACACCGCACCCCCGCCCAGCACGGCCCTCCCCCGACACCCCCCTGTCCAGGTTACCATGCTGGCGGGGCGGCCCGCTGCGGCCGAGGGGCCCTCCGCGCCCCCTTGCACCGCCCCCGCGGAGGAGCGGTGCCGGGTGTCCGGGTGTCTACTCCTGCCTGTCTGCTGCAGCGGGGCTTAGCAGAGTTCTCGGTCGGAGAAGCGCACCAGGCAGCGGCAGTAACTGCGGGCCCGGCGTACGGCAGCCATCTTCGCGGGGCAGGGGGCCAGGTCGGGGCGCGCTGGAGCGGCGGCTGCGGCCGGCGACTCGCGAAGCAGAGGGACGCCCGCTGCCAGCCGAGGCCGAGGACCGTGAGAGCACCGGCGCGTCGGCCCTATGGGAGACCCCGGACGCCGCAGCGGAGCTGCCCCCTCAGCTAGGGAAACCTGCGCCGACACTCGGAGCATGCGCAGTGCCGCCGCCGCCCGTCCCCGCAGCCCGGCTCCCCAGCCCCGCGCGCTGCCTCGCGGTGGGCGACGGTTACTGGGCCTGCCGCGCGCGGAGTGGGCGCGGCGGTGCGGCTGCCGGTTCGCGGACCTCGGGCTCAACGCACGTGTTCGGCTCAGTGAACACTTAGGCAAACTGGAACAAGTTTATCTCAGAAATGTTTGTAACCCCGACTTAGGGCCGAGCCCCTAAGGCAAGCTGCCCTGAGGAGCATCGAACTGGACACTCAGGACGGTCTCCACACGGTCCTTGGCGACTCTGGCTAGATCCCCGCGCCAGGAATGCGGGGAAACAGTGAAGCTCCGCAACAGTCAAAGGCTGTTAGAAGGACTGAACTTTTTTTAAGAGCACAGAATGATTCTGAAGGATTGAAGGAAAGATGAGCTTGGGTGCCCCGCAGGGGAGAAAGCAAGAAAAGAGCCAATGCGAGGCTTGTTTCACTACAGATCCCATAATGCGCTGGGGGGAAGGACGTGCAGCTTCAGCGCCCCGAAACCCGAGTCCTGCCAGACGACAGCCGCGAGGCACTCTGGGATTTGTAGTCGGTCGCTCTGCGGGCGGCACCGGAACTTACACGCGGTCCCCGCCCCACCCCTTAAAGCCCAAACACCTGAGTTTGCTTAAGTGGAGGCAGTGTTATTTATCAGGCAAAATTGTTATTTTCCCACAATTTAGATCTTTTTCGCTACGGAAGTTTGCATGTTTTGTGGAAACCTATAGCTTTCATAGCGTCTTACCTTCACCTTAGCAAACACTTGAGTTTCTAAAGTTACTGTTAATCTAGGTGCCAGGGACTTAAGAGTCGTCAGGATTCCAAATATTCAACGAGCTCAGAGTTTAAATTTCTAATCCATTATTTTATTCTGGAGAGTTTAGAAATGTGGTACATCTTTAGTAAAGAAATGGAGAGAGAAAGAGAATGAAGAGTTATAGTAAAGAAGTCCAAATGTCAATGTTTTTATATTAGAATCCACCCTTCGGATGGAGTGTGTTTTTATTTCCACCCTAAGTCAGATATGTATACAAAGTACCTTCATCTTTACAGGAGGCCAAAAATTCAAGTTTTTCATTTTTAGTGGAGACTTTAGGGCTTAGGTCTCTTAAGGATAAATTTCCTCCCAATTAACTCTTTAAATTTGGATTTTGAAATTTAAATTGGGGGAAAGGGTTAAATCTAAGGATTTATAACAGAAGAAAATGATAAATGTGACTCTTGAATGCTAAAGATTAGTTTTGTGAACTAAGAATAAGGTACTGAAATATTTTCAGATGAGTTTATTTCATTAAACGTATTAAAGGCTAATTTAAAATAGTCTCATCAATCAGCACAGATGTTTTCTATTATTTTAGCAAGCACTTAAATAAAACTTAAAATAATTTGTAAAGATAAATTGATTATTTTATTGTTACATTGTTACGCTTCATAGCTACTAATTTTCTATTTTAGATCAGTTCCACTATATCCTCCAGCCCTTGTTATAAGATATTATCTATTCATATTATATTTACAGGCTTATAATTTTCCTGAGGCCATAACTACTGATCTAAGCGACTTACTAGCCCAGTGAACTCTTGCTAAAGGTAGACCAAGTCAGTACCTCTATTTGTCAAGTAGACTTGCTTGGACAATTGAATTTGACTTTTAGTCAAATTGATTATTTTACTTTAAAAATTGCTTTTCATGGAAGTGTAGTATATGTATGATTTGTTAGGCTCCCTCTTGTCTCCCTATTTTTTCACTGATAATGAGTTTCAATTTTCATTTGCCATATGGTTTATATAAGTAAACACAAAGGTAGATAAATGTTATACATTTGTTAAGTGACCGGATGACCCTTGCCTATTGGGGAGAGGAAGTCTAAGGAAACTTGACTATCTGGTATCTTACAAGTTTCTTCCACAAGAGCAAGAGGAGATAGGGATTCAGGCCTTTGATACGGATTCTTTCAGTAGAAAACTATCTTTATTCAGTCCATGGACTTCAAAAATAAAAAATAGAGAAAATTGATCAGTTGATGTGCTGGGAAATTTGAGCTCAGAGAAGACGCCACGAAGTGTTAAAGGGTTACTGTTTTATTAAAATTGTGTTGCTTAGGGCAATGTGATTCCCCAGACCAGCACAAGCACCAGAAACTCCGGGGGTGGGGACCAGGAATTTTTCTTAACAAACCCTCCAGGTGGATATGGTGCTTCCTGCCAACGTTTGAGAACCCAAGGCTTAGAAAAAGTATGTAAATTTAAATCAGGGCCCGGGAAGCAATTTCTTCTTTCAGAGCGCCTCAGCCTTATGAGGATGATTTAAGGTAATATCTACACCATAACCTATGACATAAGTGAATGTGTTGGTGTTAGATTTCACATAACTAGTTACACAGGACAATTATGTGGAGGATATCTAGCCGGTTTCACGCCTGGATGAGAATCCAGTCTTTCAAACTAAAGTTGCTCACACTATAACAACTCTTGAGAGTTCAAATGAATGATAACAGGCAATCAGTTGCGTTTCTATTTTAAATATTCTTCTGTTGTGGTGAAATATAGGTAACAAAAGTTGCCGTTTCACCATTATCGAGTATACAATTCAGTGGCATCAGCTGAGTTTGTTTGTTTTTTTTTATTTTTTTTGAGACAGAGTCTTACTCTGTTGCCTGGCTAGAGTGCCCTGGCGCCAGCCTAGCTCACAGCAACCTCAAACTCCTGGGCTCAAGCAATCCTGCTGCCTCAGCCTCCCGAGTGGCTGGGACTACAGGCATGTGCCACCATGCCTGGCTGATTTTTTCTATATATTTTTAGTTGGCCAATTAATTTCTTTCTATTTATAGTAGAGACGCCTGTCGCTCTTGCTCAGGCTGGTTTCGAACTCCTGACCCTGAGCGATCCACCGGCCTCAGCCTCCCAGAGTGCCAGGATTACAGGCGTGAGCCATCACGCCCGGCCAGCGGCGTTTTTTAAAATCGGGAAAATGTTGTGACCACGATGCCCTTCGATTAAGTGTACTCGGAACGTGCACCGACAGCCTCCATTTCTAAATGTGGATGACTGCCAGAGCCCACCAGTCCCGGGCGTGGGTTTGGAGTGGCGGTCGCGGTCGCCGGCGGCTGGCGTACTGGGGGCCCCCGGGCTCAGGGCCGCCCTCGGCCGGGCGGAGCGGCGCGGCGCCCCGGGGCGAAGCGGACGCGGTGCAGGGACGCGCAGGGCCAGCGAGGGGAGCTGCAGGGTAACTTTTCCCAGGGAAAGCGGCCGGTCGTCCCCGCTAGAAGCCACCCAGCCTTTTGTTTGTTTTCCTGCCGGAGGCTGGAAAACGGCCGGGTCCCTGCTGCACTACCATGCGCCGCGCGGCCCGTGCGACTCGCCGCACCTCCCGGGCGTCCCGGTACGGAGCCCTCGGCCCGTCCTAGCAGGGGTCGTCCCCCTTCCCAGTCCCGAGCCCGCGGCTGCGCCCGGCTCGCCGAGGAGCTGCGCTCACCGCAGGGGCGGGCCCCCGCCTGTGTCCGCGGCGCCAGTAAGTGGGGCTCGGGGACTTCGGGGCTCCCGCCGGGCGACCTGTCACTCCAGGTGCTGGCCTGGGACGGCGCGGGGAGCCCTGGCGGGCGGCCCCGCGGAGGGTCGGAGGGGCAGGAAGAGGCGAGTGCGATGTAGTTCCTCTCCGCTATCCTGTGGGTCTCTCCTCCTGGCTTGAAAACTCGTTTCTCCGGAGTTTGGAGGATTTTTGATGCGTGTTTACACCTATTCGTCTTGAAGACGGGGAGGATCCTGGCCGATTTGAAGCCCGTCTGGGGGGATGTTGGGGACTTGGCCTTGGAATTTTCCTGACTAGGCCCTTGGCTGTCCCGCAAGGGGTCTGAGCAAGAATCCTCACACACTTCTTTGCAACCATTTTTCACTGGATTTCTTTCTGCTCTGATTTCTTTCCTGTTTAATCTGAGTAGATGTTATGTGAAGGATGTCGAACGGTTTTCGAGAGCAGACGTTTCTTTTGTAATGATAACCTTTTTAAAGTTTGTCGCCAACATCTAATGTCGTTTTATGCATCATTCTGCAGAGGAGAGTGGCCCTTTCCACTTACAACTAAACAGAGACCTGCTTTTGCTAAAGCTGGACAAACTGGGCTGAGGGAATACTACCCTGAATTTTGCAAGCAGGGCTGGATTTCTCTAAGGTATTGGCGTTTGTGTTTTTTATTTTGGCCAGGAGCACTCTTTGTAGTAATAGAAGTTTGATAGTTGCAGTTTTCATTTCTCACGTTTCCCTGTGAGTGGGTATTCGAAGGTGTGTTCCCATAGTGAATGGTACCATTGCTGAATGTGAAATTTAAATGAACTTTAAATTTGTGTAGTCAGCCTACAAATTATTAAGAAGAATTTGTGTCTCCATCATATGCTTAACTGTGCTGGGAGTTAACATATGCATAAATATGCACATTCGAAATAGTTTCTAAACAAAGCGCTACAATTTAGTAAAGAATCTTTAAGGACTTCCTATCTATTTGAGGACCAGGAATTGTAAAACACTAGGAAGTGGGTGTAGCAGTGAAACCAGTGCTGGGATTCTTTATTTAATTCTTTATTTATCCTGTACCATTCTGAAATCCCTAAGGTCCAGCCTTACAGTGACCCTGCCCACTTTTTGTTTCTCCCTTTCCACTTTGCCTTGTCCCCTACTCCCAAGTCAAAACTGGTGGCTGGGGGTGGGGCAGCCACATTTCTTAATAGCAATCTAGTTTCAGATGGTAGAGGGGTGTGTTGGAGGGTTGATAGAGCCTATCTGAGTAGGCAGGCCCATGCTGTCCTTGCCAAGGGAACTCAGCATTTAGTCACAAAGAAATGTTTTTTCTCACTCAAGTTTCTTCCCTACAGACTAGATGTAAATGAGCTCTCAGGATCAAAAACAGGCCTTTTTGGCCTTTTATTTATTGGGAATTCAACATCATCAAGGTCCTCTTTATAATTTTATTGTTCATTTTATTCTCATTGCTTTTTGAGGTTCCTAGTAAAGGTGGAAATTATGTGCATCTTGAAACTTTGGAATTATCTTTAATCACTTTTTTCTTAATTTTCTTGATCCTTTATATCAATGAGTCATCAAAACCTTTGAAATGTATTTTCTATAGGTCCCTCTCCCTGTATTCTAACCCAGAACTCACCCTTCCTCTTCTGCAGTACTGGACTAGCCTTTCAGCTAGCCTCCCAAGCCTGACTCTTAATAAGCCCCCATTAAATATTTGCCAGATAATGAATGACTGAGAAACTTCCCTCTCTTCTTTTCAGCATTCTGTTGTCCATCTAATCTTTTTAGATGATCACTTCATGTCTCTCTTGGCCTTGCAACCTTCAGTTCCACCCCATTATCTACCATCTCAAGTCTAAAATAACATGTCTGATTTTTCAAGGCCTTCCATAATCAGCTCACCCTTCCTATCTCAATCCTATTTTCAGTTCAGCATGCATCTTTGTGCTCTGTGCATCTGGTCTTCTTGCAGTCCTGCGAAGGAGACCAGGCCCCTTCCCCCTGCATTGTCACTGCTTGTATTGCTCTCTGGAGAAACTCCCTCCCTTCTCTCTACTCTCCTGTGCAACTCATACTCCTCCTCCAAGGAGGAGCCTGAGTCCTCCTTCTTTCATAATGTCTTCTCTGTCTTTAAAGTCACAAGATACTTGTTTGTTAGACCTTCATTATATTGGCTGTATTGATCTCTAATTGGTTTAGGTTATTTTAAGCCTCTTTAGGGCAGAAGCCATATTTTATACATGCTAATGGAGCATCGTGGGCTTGAGAGTCAGGCAGAATTGGGATCAGGGCCTGACTCTACTACTATCAGTTGTGTGGCCTTGTGGAATTCTCTTAGCATGAAGAGATGTGTAAAATAGGAGAAATGCATGTGTAAAATAGGAGAAATGCTTCCCCCAGCTAGTTGTGGTGTGAAGATGGTCTATGGTGCCTACTCAGTAACTGGCATACACCTGACAAAGGTTTGCTCATCCCCCAGCAATGACTAGCCGAGTCCTGAACAGGTTGAACATATTTGGTCATGGCTCAGCCTAGAGGCCCAGAGGACCAGGATAACCATGCAGTGAATCCTTTAGTAAGTATTATCCTGCCCTTACTTAAAATGGCTTGAGCTTAGATTATTCCTGGCTACAGCTCTGCTTCTGGGATGTGTTGCTATTTTTCCATCTGAACCTTGCCAGGAACACTACTGCCTTAAAAAAATTTTTTTTTAGCCATCGCTTTTGCGGCAAGCTCCTCCATTTCATTTCGTAGGATCTTGCTGAGTTGGAGTTGTACTTAACTCTTCTATTGATGTCTGCCCTTGTAAAATGCATTTTTCTGCTTGGGAGGGAGGGGGTGGGGTCTGTGTGAGTATATCTATTTGCCTAGTGGTTTCTTGGCAGAATTCTGGGTACAATGACCTTTCTGTATACGTTGACTTGAAAGCATGTGAATAGTGTCTCACTGGACCATCTATTCTTTCATCGGTGGTCTTTGGCGGTCGTGGCATTCTGAGAAGGGCCTATGTTTACAGTATCAGAAATCCGTGGAACCTCAGTGTTTGTGGTTGATATGGTTGACTTCGCAAATGGGCAAACAGAGGTGTGTGCCAGATGACTTATACAGATATTATTTTGAGGTCATAGCGTAATTGTATCCTCGTTTGTGGTTGTGCTTACCTTCCAAATACAGTTTTAACTTCCTTATCAAAATACACGTGTTCTAGAAAATTACCTTACACAAAGAAGTTGGTGAAGCAGATCATTTTCTGGTGCAAATTGCATTAACATGCTAAGGAAGTGTTGTGGCAGGAAGAAAATCAGAGATGCATTCGCCTGTGGCCAAAGAAGTAGTAAAAGAAGCAGTTCAAGTCCACTTGAGGTGGTCACCAAGGTTGATGTGGCATTCACACTCAGTCTTTCTGCTCCTAGTGAGCTGCTGCCCAATGTTAGGAAAAGACTGCTATTCAATGGATATTAGGGAAATAATCGATCTAAGCAGAAAAGTTTCCCTTCTTCATTTCCTTCCACGGACAGCTTAAGTGTCCTTGTACATTAAGTGCCTGACTCACTGTGCTTTGAAAGTTGAAGTCCTCCTAGGAAGTGTCTTGTGGTAGGACTCACCTGTGCAGGCTGGAATCAAATCCTGCGTTTATTGACCTGTGAAGTCGTGTCCGAGTTTGAAGAAAGCACATCTTTAAAGATCTGCCACTATTTTTTTTTTTTTTTTTTAACTATTTGGGCCCAGTAATAGCAAAATAGTCATATACCTTTTACCAAAGAGGAAGTAGGGAGCATTTGATGTATCTTTAAGACTCCATAAAATATGTGTTATAGGCCACGTCAGGTGACTCACGTCTGTAATCATAGCACTCTGGGAGGCCAAAGCAGGAGGATCACTTGAGGTCAGGAGTTCAAGACCAGCCTGAGCAAGAGCGAGACCCCATCTCTACTAAAAATAGAAAGAAATTAGCTGGACAACTAAAAATATATAGAAAAAATTAGTTGAACATGGTGACAGCTGAACATGGTAGTCCCAGCTACTCGGGAGGCTAAGGCAAAAGAATTGGTTAAGTGCAGGACTTTGAAGCTGCTGTGAGCTAGGCTGATGCTACGGCACTCTAGCCCGGGCAACAGAGTAAGACTCTGTCTCCAAAAAAAAGCATATTATAGTTACACATTTAAAAAGTAAGCTACTCTGAAGATAACAAAGATTCCGTTCTTCTTAGTTGGATCTCTGGATCTTATCTGTAAAATGAGGATGTTGGATAATCATTAAGGTCCCTTATAGAAAAAAAAATTCTTATTCTATAGTTTGAAGTTTCTTCAACATTATGATTCAAACTTAGGTCCTATTGAATTTACCATTCAAATCTATACTAGTTAGCATTTGGTTATATTTAATCGTTAAATTTTTTCTAGATTTTAGTAGCCCTTGTGGCTACTATAGAAGATAATGCCTCAGAACCAAAAAGATAAAGTATTATGGGCCGGGCGCGGTGGCTCACACCTGTAATCCTAGCACTCTGGGAGGCTGAGGCGGGTAGATTGCTCGAGGTCAGGAGTTCGAAACCAGCCTGAGCAAGAGCGAGACCCCGTCTCTACCATAAATAGAAATTAATTGGCCAACTGATATACATAGAAAAAATTACCCGGGCATGGTGGTGCATGCCTGTAGTCCCAGCTACTTGGGAGGCTGAGGCAGGAGGATTGCTTGAGCCCAGGAGTTTGAGGTTGCTGTGAGCTAGGCTGAAGCCACGGCACTCACTCTCTAGCCTGAACAACAAAGCAAGACTCTGTCTCAAAATAAAAAATTTAAAAAATTAAAAAAAACAGATAAAGTATTATGGTGTAATGTCCAGTTGCGTTAGCCAATATCATGAAAGTTACTACCTGCAGGAACTTGTAGTTTCCAGAAGATAACTATCATTGTAACTGAATTTTTTTGAAATGGAAGGGCTGTAATAGTACCTCACATTTCATTTGGTCCTTTTCCCACCATGCTGAAGACCCTTAGTAGCCACTTGATAAATTGTATAGGGATGGCCCACAGCTTGTGAGCACCACGCATTTTTGAGGAAAGATCAGTATGAGTCATGTTTTATCTTTCTCTAGGTGAAGTATGACCTGCGATAAAATACAAATAACATGGGATTACCCTGTGGCTACTGTAAGAGGTAATGCCCCAGAGCCAAAAGGGTAAAGTATTATGGTGTGATATCCAACTATATATTTGACAATATCATGAAAGTTACTATCTGCATGAACTTGTAGTTCCCAGAAGGCAGTTGTTAATGGTCCTTTTGGACATTGCCTTTGCTTTGCAAGTAAATTTATTAGAGAACGATTTAACTAAGACAAAGCTGAGTGAGAAAAAAGTAAGATATACCTGCCTTCATGTTATCTTTCCTGTTGAAAAGCAAATGTTTTCCTGAATTAGTATAAAAGTTTTAGGAGTCACAATTTTTGTGCCCTATTCCCAAGATAGTTGTCCAGTTTGCAAAGAATAAGGGTGTGATGGGAAGATGGCAGAGGGGGTGAACTTGGCAGTACAGGAAATTTACCTATGGTCAGAATTGCCCTTTATGGTTCCGTAAGTTGCTCATTCACTAATTACTTCATTCAACACATCTTTATTGTGAGCTCCTATTTGTGCCAACTGTGCCAGGTACTCTTGTGGGTGCTGGGAATATAGCTGTGAACATAAAATTTCTTCCCTAACAGAGCTTACATTCTAGGGATAAACATAGTTTTGTATTATATGTAACCCTGAAACCTAGGGGTTATTTTTGAGGTTTCCTCTATTTCAGAGGTGGACAAACTATGGCCTACAAGCCAAATCCTTCCTGCTGCCTGTTTTGTGGATAAAGTTGTATTGGAAATACAGCC
>VSMD01023286.1:0-45103 GCA_008750895.1 Mirza zaza | reverse complement strand
CCTCCCCTCCCCTCCTCTCCTCTCCTCTCCTCTTCTCTTCTTCTCTTCTCTTCTCTTCGTTTTTTGTTTTCTTTTCTTTTTCAAGACAGAGTCTCACTCTGTCGCCCCAGCTAGAGTACAGTGGTGTCATCATAGCTCACTGCAACCTCCAGCTCCTGGGCTCAAGCGATCCTCCTGCCTCAGCCTCCCGAGTAGCTGGGACTACACGCACACCACCGCCATGCCCGGATAATTTTTCTATTTTTAGTAGAGATGGGATCTTACTCTTACTCAGGCTGGTCTCAAACTCTTGACCTCAAGTGATCCTCCAGCCTTGGCCTCCCAGAGCGCTAGGATTGCAGGTATGAGCCACTGCACCTAGCCACTTTTTCTTTTCTTTTGCTATGAGTGGTGCTGCTGTGAACGTTCTCATACACATTTCCTGGGTCATAGGTGAGAAAGTAAAGCATGGCCCTGCTGGCAACCAGAACATAAATAATCTCAGAACAAGGCATAAACAGAGCCATTCTATGACCCTACAAAAGATGAATGCCTCTCTTCTATCACTGCCTTTCTCTGAGTGATCGTTACTCCTGGGCCAACTCCAGACTGTTTTAATCCCCCAAGTCCTAGAAGAAGCTCCTGGTAATTCCCTCTCACTAATAGGCTCCCAAGATTCCTCTGGGTGCTGTCTCCTTCGCTCCGGCAGGCTGAATCACTTAACTTTGATCAACCACCAGTGCTCCTGGTGGCCTTTCACTGATGGACTTTGACACACGTGCGGAAGTTCCTCTTGGGTGTTAATATATACCTAGGAGTGAACTTGTGAATTTGCTGGATGATAATATGACTACTTAAGCCTATAGTCTTTCAAAGTCTTACCAATTCCCAGCCAAGTGTGTCGTCCCATCACATTTCATTTCCATCCATCAAGAGAAAATAATCTACCTGACCCTTTATGCGTACACATCCAACGCACAGGACAGTGTGTGTGTATAGAGATGTAACCCTTACACCAGGGGTCCTCAAACTTTGTAAACAGGGGGGCCAGTCCACTGTCCCTCAGACCGTGGGAGAGTGCGCACTGTGGGCCCGGGACGAGTCGGCTGCTAAGCAGGACAGGCAGCGGCGGCAAAAACACCTGGCGGGCCGGATAAATGTCCTTGGTGGCCATGTGGCCTGTGGGCCGCAGTTTGAGGACGCCTGCCTTACAGTGTATGGACAACTCACTTTTTTTCTTTAAAGGAATGTATGTTTATTTATCTGTTGCCACATGATGTTTCAATCATGGGAAGGCACTTGGCATGATTCCTTTTACATTTTAGCCTATGGTATGTTCATCTTTTAAAAAGATTCATAGCTAGGTGGTTTTCTTTACCCTGGAAGGTTGCCCTTCCAGTTTTGAATGACCCCAAGCAGTGGTTCTCAAACTTTAGTTGGCATATAAGAATCATCTCAAGAGTCTGCATTTTCAGAAACTCCAAGGGTCATAAGTGGAGACAGGGCCCTCTAACGTGGAACAAATAGGTGTGTTAGGTACCAGCATCAGAAGGAAAGCCCCCGTGCAGATTCCTGCCTTCAACCTAGAAGGCGAAGCATTGGCATGATGCTAATTATGGAACAGTATTAGCAAAGAACATATTAAACTGATTTGGAACATAGTAAGGATTACATAGTAAGTCTGTGGTATTTGGTGAGTGAGTGCGTGTAATGCAAGGGGAAATCACATAAACATTACCTCTGAAACAGTACTTGGAGGAGCAGTATGGTATTTTCTTGTGTCTATTTAAAATTCAACGGCTTTCAATACTCACTGCTAGGGATACCTTGTACACCGAACAGATAGGATTCCTGTCTCGGGGAGTTTTGAGTCTTGGGCGGAGAGTCAGACCGTAAAGAAATGATTTCAACATTATTTAGGGACAGTTTTGATAAACGCTATGAAGAATTTCAGGGTGCCATGAGGGTTGGTAACAGAGGCGTCCTCTAACTGGGCATCTCCCCGGGGCCAGAAGCGTTTCTGTGAAAAAGTGAGGTTTAAGTAGACTCAGAGAATGGCAGGTATAAGGGCCGGGGCCTCCAAGACCATGCTCAGGTTCAGTGGTTTGCTAGGGGTACTCACTCACAGGACTCTGCGTAGAGTTGTACTCTCGCGCACGATTTATTACAGCAGAAAGTAGAATCCGAGAAGGGATTAGGCATGTGGGGTGAAGTTCAGAGGGAACCAGATGCAAGGTGTTCAAAGTCCTCTTCCAGTGGAGTCACTAGGACGCGACCAATTCCTCAGCAATTGAAGGAGCCGTCCCTGGCTCAGACTGGCCGAGACCCAAAGCCAGCAGAACGGAGCCCATCGCCTGTTCCCACAATTCGCAGGACGTGGCTTGTTGACCGGCAGGGAGAACGGCTCCTCCAGACAAGCGGCCAAGGACCTGTGGCTTTGCATGCATGCCAAGGTGGCTCGATACCTGCAAACGGTATCAAACGTCAAGAGGATACCAGGCAAACATCTTCCTCGTGCTATGCAAGCAAGCCGGGCGTTCTGGTACCTGCAAACGGTGTCAGGGCTCGAAGAGCATCTCTGGTGCTATGTCTGGAGGAACAGGTGCTGTCGACCCGTGGGAAGTCACGTACCAAAGCTACCAAGTAGCTGGCGTGAGAAAATAGCTGCGGGACGCTTGGCAAATTGAACATCGTAAAAATAAAACGCCCGGTGCTTTAAGCGCTGCAGTCTTGCACCATCTTTTGTGTCTGTGTGTCTTTCGTCTGTCTTTCTGTGTGTCATTCCCCTCCTGCAAGAGGGCCACGGCAAGCAATGAATTCTGAGGGCATGTGAAATGTGGTTTAATAGGGGCAGCCTCAGCACCCAAGGTTTTTATTGGGGACTGGTCCTGTAGATAACCCTCTGCCTGGCATGTACCAAAGTTTCCGACTCCCGGAAGGAGAGCGTGTATGTTTAGCATAAACCACGTTATTTGAACAGTTAAGACAAAACGAGCCACTCCTATCGGTTCTGGGAATGACGGTAACCCTCCCGAAATCCATGTTCCCAGATGCCAGCCGAGAGTCGATTTTGCAAGCAGGACTTTCTACAGAAAGCAACCCCTGGCCTGCTGCGTTAACTCTTCTTCTGCACAGCATAACGACCGAAGAAAGTAGAGATGGAATGGCGCGATGTCTTGGCCTCGCTTTGAAATATTTCGACGAAGAGAAAAAAAGAGAAGATAAATGAAGCAAATGTTGATCATTGTTGGACCTGGGTAGATGGGTGCTTGGAGGTTGATTATATGTGTCTCTCATTTTGTTTGGGAATTTTTGTAATAAAAAGAAAAAGAAGAAGAAGAAAAGAAGAAGAAGAAGAAGAAGAAGAAGAAGAAGAAGAAGAAGAAGAAGAAGAAGAAGAAGAAGAAGAAGAAGGGGAAGGGGAAGGGGAAGGGGAAGGGGAAGGGGAAGAGGGAGAGGAGAGAAGAAGAGGGAGAAGGAGAAGGAGGAGGAGGAGAAGAAGAAGAAGAAGAAGAAGAAGAAGAAGAAGAAGAAGAAGAAAAGAATGGTAATTGTTGGCCAGGCATTACAGGGGGGATGGGTTGTGGGGAGGCTAGATTTTGCTTAGTTCAGTTCAATTTAGTTCAGTTTAATTAAGAAAAATTAACTTAGTACCTATTTTAGTGTAGTTCAATCAATTCAGTAAGTTTTTATTTAGCACCTACTATTTGTCTGGGCCATACCTAAGTCCTGTGAAAGGTGAAGAGGTCAACGACCCCCTGAGCCCTTGTGCCTGGGTGTGCTCACAAGTCCCCACTCACTTGAGTGTTGCAAAGAGTTGTTGGGAAGTGAAAGAAACCAGCTGCTTCGAGTTTCTTTCTCAGCCATGAATGTTATAATACATGCAGATTGCTACCTTGGGGAGGCACACGGTTCTCCCATCGGCTTCAAAGAATATTCAATGGAGGCAGAACCTTCCTGAAGAGAGCGGGAAAGATGACAGGGATAGTAGAGCCTGGGAGTGTTGCCTTAGGCAGTGGCTTGGCAGGGGAAGGGGGTCTGTCGGGGCCGGGGCCTTTAGAGGGGCTGAGATGACGCAGGCTAGCTTTTATTTAAAAGGGAATAGATAATCCATTGAATTGGAGCACATCAGAAGTGGCTTTATTTGAAAATGCTTTCAAAAGCTGTTTTGACAAGAACGGGGAGGAGGGCCGTGGTATCATTAAATAAGCTGGCAACTTTTGCAACCAGCTTTTGGGGTTTTTCCACCTCAAGGGAGAGTCAATAAACTTTGATTCCCAGCATTAATGTAATTATTTTGAGTTTTTTTTTCTGGCTCATTCCAGGGAAGGCGGCAGAGCTGCAGTATCAGATGGCCGAAAGCAATTCAGAACCCCCCCGCCCCCAGGGACGCCCACTGCTGCTCAGAAGTAGCAGGAGAGGGGTGGAATAAATCATTTCCTCTGATCTTGTTAGTGTCGAGAGTGTTACGAGGAGGCAAATGTATTGCAACACTCACACGGGAAGGCTACTGCGGGCAGAGGGAGAAAAAGAAAATAACACGATTTCGCTGCTTTTCAAAGGTTTTTCCTTTAAATATGATTTCCTCTTTATATATATATATTTTTTTTTGAGACAGAGTCTCGATTTGTTGCCCAGGCTAGAGTGAGTGCCGTGGCGTCAGCCTCGCTCACAGCAACCTCCAACTCCTGGGCTCAAGCGATCCTCCTGCCTCAGCCTCCCGAGTAGCGGGGACTACAGACATGCACCACCATGCCTGGCTCATTTTTTTTGGTATATATATTTTTAGTTGGTCAATTAATTTCTTTCTATTTTTAGTAGAGACGGGGTCTCGCTCTTGCTCAGGCTGGTTTTGAACTCCTGACCTTGATCGATCTGCCAGCCTCGGCCTCCCAGGGTGCTAGGATTATAGGCGTGAGCCACAACACCCGGCCTCTCTTTATATGTTTTTAAAATTGTCTTATGAGCACCTTCTAATTCCAAAGTTTCTTCCTGCTATGTTATCAAGTTGTCTGTCATCCGGGGATTTTTGCTGATACTGTCCCTGGCAGCTGTGATAGACTGAATGCCAATTGTCACTCCAGTAATGTGTCTGGTTCATTTAGCAGGGGTCCTCAAACTTTTTAAACAGGGGCAAGTTCTCTGTCCCCCAGACCGTTGGAGAGTGCGCACTGTGGGCCCGGGACGAGTTGGCTGCTGAGCAGGACAGGCAGCGGCGGCAAAAACACCTGGTGGCCGGCAGGATAAATGTCCTCGGTGGGCCGCATGTGGCTCATGGGCCGTGGTTTGAGGATGTCTGATTTAGAGTTAACGGTCCCATCTTTCTGGGGTGTTTCCCTGGGCCCAGTGAGAAATGGCTTTCATGAATATCCAAGTGTGCTTGGCTAGAGGGATCTGCCACATGCAAGCGAGTGACTCTTTTTTTCCTTTCTAGAAAATGCACTGTATTTAATTTTTAAAATGCCAGCTTATTTGGGGCTTTTTAGGCTGAAGGGCAGTCATGAAAGGAATAGAGCAATTGAAATGTCCTCACAGTAGGAACCGAGTCAAAGAGTATATTCATTTTGAGAAGTTAAACTCTGGTTTGAGGTGATACACGTAGTTACAAAATGCGTTTTTCCCTTTGTCCTACCAACAATGAAATTAAAAGGTGATATATATATATATTTACATAGTTTTATTTTATTTTTTTTTAACTTCAAGGCTTACTAACAAGAATTTAAGGCTGGGCTCTTCTTCCTGTAAATGATAAATATATCTTGAGACCTAGACCGTGGACATTGGCTGTAAATCATCATTTTTGTAAAAACAACAGCAACCGGGCCATGACTTTGAGAGTGCCTTGAACATTGTCTCTTGGAAACAAACTTCAACTTACAAGTTTTAGGCCTCTGATATTAGAAGGCCAGCATTCCTTAGTCAAGTATATCATTACCTGAGAAGGGATTTTTCAATTTTATTTTCTCCAGCGACCTTCTCAATTTTAGGCTCCCATCTATATCACCAGAATGATCTGTCATGTCAGTCAAAGACCAAAGCAAACAAAGCCCAAGTCATTAGATGTCTGGAAGTTTGGGGGCCTGGCAATTTCGGCTTTTTGCAACTGGGTGCCCACTGTCATCAGTCATTTGATTAGTCTCAACACACTATTTTCTACCCTCTAAAAATTGTATTTCTTCCATTTTAAGATGTATGGATTTTCCATATTTTAATGCTTCTGAAATAATATCTTACTATTGATATGCTCATTTGATGTCATATTTCTCCATCTTGTTAGAAAAGGTTATCATTAAGCCAATGGGTTTTCTTTTTTTTTTTTTTTGTTTCCCATTTTTTTTTAAATTTCAGCATATTATAGGGGTACAAATGTTAAGGTTACATATATTGCCCATGCCCCCCCTCCCACCCGCCCGGCACCTGATAAATGTTATTCCTATGTGTCCACTTAGGTGTTGATCTGTTAATACCAATTTGCTGGTGAGTCCATATGGTGCTTGTTTTTTCATTCTTGGGATACTTCACTTAGTAGAGTGGGTTCCAGCTCTATCCAGGAAAATACAAGAGGTGCTAGATCACCGTTGTTTCTTAGAGCTGAATAGTACTTCATGGTATACACATACCACATTTTATTTATTAATCCACTCATGTGTTGATGGGCACCTGGGTTGTTTCCATACCTTTGCGATTGTGAACTGTGCTGCTATAAACATCTGAGTGCAGGTGTCCCATTTGTAGAAGTGTCATTTGATCTTTTGATCTTTTGCCCAGTAGTGGGATTGCTGGATCAAATGATAGATCTACTTGTATCGCTTTAAGGTATCTCCATATTGCTTTCCACAGAGCCCAATGGGTTTTCAATTGAAAGCATCTTAGATTTCAGAAAATATTTTCTTTCTCAAATTCCTCTTCTTTTCTTCATCTCTGCTGCTATCACGTGAATTTAGGCCACAACTGTCTTTTAATTAGACATTTGGAATAGCTGGCTAACTGGTCTACCCACAGCCGTCTTACCCACTTCCAATCCATTTCCCACCTCGATGCTATCCTGATCTTAGAAAGCACAACTATGATCCTGTCATTCCTCTGTTTGAAGCCCTTTAATGGCTTTTCCTTGCATTTAAGACAAAGACCCGAATCATTACAGGACTTTGTATTGCGGGACCCTTGCTTTCTTTATCCATCTCATCTCGAACTTTTCCAACTTGGGGTTCCCAAAATTCAGTCATTCAGAAACCACATATTTACCATATTCATGTCCTACTTGTACCAACGCATACTAAAAAAACCAAAAAACAAAATGTGTTTAACTTACTTTTGCTTAAACTTAAATTTATTTTAAAAGGATACTTTGCTTTACCACTCTAAGTGGAAACTATTATAGGATTCCGCTCATATGTATTTTAAAACACTTGAATTTATTTGGATTGAAAGGCAGCCTTTTTATCAACAAGAATCAGCTCCATGCCTTCAGTGGTTCACTTACCATCTTTTGGCCACGAGTTCTCCAGCTGTACCTCTCTGTTCTCTGTTATCTGTGTGTTTTCCACTAGATGAGGATTCTTCTGGTTTAGCGGGTTTGGCAGCTCTCACAATCTCCCTGACCTCCTTCACTTAGCTAAACTCAGCCATTCTTTAAGTTTCAGCTTAAAAAATCCCTGCCTCAAATTAGATTCCAGTCAACTGTTTAATTCCATCAGAGCAACTACCGTCTTCTTTTTTTTAAATAAAAAATATTTTCTTGGCTGGGCGTGGTGGCTCATGCCTATCATCTAGCACTCTGGGAGGCCGAGGCAGGAGGATCGCTCAAGGTCAGGAGTTTGAGACCAGCCTGAGTAAGAGCGAGAGCCTGTCTCTACTAAAAATAGAAAGAAATTAATTGGCCAACTAAAAATATATAGAGAAAAAATTAGCCGGGCATGGTGGCGCATGCCTATAGTCCCAGCTACTTGGGAGGCTGAGGCAGGAGGATCGCTTGAGCCCAGGAGTCTGAGGTTGCTGTGAGCTAGGCTGATGCCACAGCACTCTAGCCTGGGCAACAGAGTGAGACTCTGTCTCAAAAAAAAAATTTTTTTTCTTATGTCCTATTTATTATCACAAGGTGAAGTTCATAGATATTACCTACCTACCTACATACTTAAAAAATAGTATAATGGCTTAACTATCATATAAAGGAGAAAGAAAATGGAAGTGATTTAAAATAAACTTAAGTATTTCAATGTAAATGCTCAGGCACAACTTCACTTTAAGACATAATGAATTAGATGCTTATATCTACTTGATATGAGTACAATTGGATTTAAGAAAAGAATATCAGAAGCCATTCTGTGGAAGGAGAACAAGAAATGAAAGAAGAGAGGTCTGAAGGCGACTAGAATAAAAGCTAGTCTTAGGATAAATAGGAACATATAAGATGAGAAAAAGAAGGAAATGATCTTAGTTGAAGCAGAGTTAGCATGCTAAGGATAAATAATGCAGTTTTGAGGTAGAGAACGTAAGCATTTATGTCATTCCTGAAAATGCACTGGACTTATTTACAAGGGTAGCTGGAGCATAATTCCCCACGTTATGATAAGACACCCGAGTGGTGGTAAAGAATCACAAGAAGAATACCTCTAATCTTGAAATCCTTGCTCAGGGTGATGCATACGTTTGGTCTCTAGTTCTTAAAAAAAACTGTTTCAGTAGGCAACAGGGAATAGAGAATGGATTGGAAAACGAAGCAGCAACATAAAAAGCCACACACACACAAAAAAGGTGTGTGGGAGACCTCCAGGGATAGTTTCGGCGTAAGATTGAGAAACAAGAAGCAAATCCAAAATGGGTAAATAATTTTTAATTTATTTATGAATTTAATCAGTAATTTTCAAAATATGGATCTTTCATTTTTGTGCTGTGGAATTTTTTAAAGGTATACAATAATGACCATAAACTGAAATATTTTAAAAATTGCCCTCTGTGAATGCAATCTGGTGATAACCCCAGAGTGTCACCTCATGGCCATGCAACAAACATTTATGTTATTATTAATAATATTATTTGATACTAAGCCTGTTTCTCTCTTATGTATCTGCATGTGACAGATGTGAGTATAGGGTCCAGGGGTTCTCAAACTTTTTAAACAGGGGACCAGTTCACTGTCCCTCAGACCATTGGAGGGCCGGACTATAGTTTAAAAAAACACTATGGCCGGGTGCGGTGGCTCACGCCTGTCATCCTAGCACTCTGGGAGGCCGAGGCGGGAGGATCGCTCGAGGTCAGGAGTTCGAAACCAGCCTGAGCAAGAGTGAGACTCCGTCTCTACAATAAATAGAAAGAAATTAATTGGCCAACTAAAAATATATAGAAAAAATTAGCCGGGCATGGTGATGCATGCCTGTAGTCCCAGCTACTCGGGAGGCTGAGGCAGGAGGATTGCTTGAGCCCAGGAGTTTGAGGTTGCTGTGAGCTAGGCTGACGCCACGGCACTCACTCTAGTCTGGGCAACAAAGTGAGACTCTGTCTCAAAAAAATAATATATATATATCCTCCGTGAATGCAATCTGGTGATAATCCCAGAGTGTCACATGTCATGGCCATGCAAGAAACGTTTATGTTATTATTAATAATATTATTTGATACTAAGCCTGTTTCTGTCTTATGTATCTGCATGTGACAGATGTGAGTATAGAGACCAGGGGTCCTCAAACTTTTTAAACAGGGGGCCAGTTCACTGTCCCTCAGACCGTTGGGGGGCCGGACTATAGTTTTAAGAAAACTATGAACAAATTCCTATGCACACTGCACATAATCTTATTTTGAAGGAAAAAAAAGCAAACGGGCAAAAACACCCGCTTGTGGCCCGCGGGCTGTAGTTTGAGGACGCCTGGTCTAGACTAATGCAGTTGTATCTTTTATACTCCCCGATGAAGAGTTCCAAGGAAGATAAACGAGTTATAAACCCTAGTTGGGGACTGCTGCCCCTTCCAGAACCCCATGGGCTCCAGCGGAAAGAGTTTTTCAAAGGGATGGTGTCTGCCATAGAAACGCTATTGAATTCTTTAGTTTTAACGACTAAGATTTCCATTGAACTAACAGCCTAGTGGAGAAAGAAACATAATTTACAAATTTAAAAGTAAACCTATCAAATAATTAAGAGGCAAATATTTCAGGTAGACCAAGGACCAAAAACCTCACTGCTGTCAGCGTTGTGATTTTCGGAAACAGTGAACAACTGGTAAAGTGTTGAAGAAAACAAAGTACATTATTCCTTTGGTTTGTATGCTACTTGCATTCTGAAAAATCCAGTGGAAATTAAAAATGTGCAAAAAATTCTTTGGGTGATAATCATATATATATATATATATTTTTTTTACCTACATGAATCAATGTCTGGTGGGATATTTGAAAGTCATGAGGGACACAGGATTGTTTTTCATCATGTGGGCCCATCCTGCGTATGGCAGGACATCTAACGGCCCTGGTGCCGTTAGAAATACTAGAAATACTTCAGAAAATACTAGCTACACTCTCCATCAATGAGACAGCTCCTCACACATCCAAAAAAAAAAAAAAAAAAAAGGAACCCTGAAAGGGGCCAATAACAGCTCCACTGAGCACTATATAAAAGCCTCTCAGAGGATTCTGCGTTTTCCCTTCTTCTCACTGAGCACACGTATGATCACTTGATCTTTGGCTGTCTTCTCTGGCGGACGGAAGGTTCCATGAGTCCAGAGAAAGTTGGAGCCATCCACCATTGTCTCCCCCTGCATGGGGCAATGCCGAACCTGGGGAAGACTTGCGAAAACTATTTATTGAGTGGCGAGAAAGACAGAGGCAGTGCCTTAGTTCTGTTCGTAGTTACCTTGGCAAGTCCATTGGAGAGGTTGTAGGTAACGCTTGCCTAGTGTACCCACACGTCCTGGTTTGCTCAGGACAGCCCTAGTTTATACCAGTTGTCTCTGCATCTTGTCCAGTGTAGCATTGTTTTTTTTTTTTTTTTTAAGAAGACATTACTTTTGTAAACCATTTTACAATAGGACTATGTTTTAAACATCTACCAGTATACTAAAACCAATGTGTCGGCCAACCAGTGAATATTCTTGAACTTAAATAATGGTACTTATTATTAATTCATTAATTAATAATTTATCATTAGAAATTAATTAGTAATTAATTAGTAGTTAGTAATTAATTTATTATTTTTATTTATTTTTTATTTCGGCATATTATGGGGGTACAGATTTTAAGGTTTCAATAAATGCCCTTTCCCCCCTCCCCCCACAAGTCTGAGTTTCCAGCGTGACCATCCCCCAGATGGTGCACATCTCACTTATCATGTATGTATATACCCGCCCCCTCCCACCTCCCCCCTGCCCAATACCCTATTACTGTAGTTCCTATGTGTCCACTTAGGTGCTGCTCAGTTAATACTAGTTTGCTGGTGAATCCATGTGGTGCTTGTTTTACTTTCATTCCCAAAAGTATCTCAGTTTGGATGATAAATTATTTACAGTCGCCCCATTGCATGATCCTTAGCAATATGTGAGGAGGGCGTCCTGGTCATTTTCCCCAAAGAAAACCCTTCTCGTTCCCTCTGATATGGGGTAGATGCCATGGAAATGCCATCGATTGCTCCGCCATCCACTGGTCCCATAGCCATGGGTTTCTCACTTCTCTGAATTTTTTTTTCCCTGACTGGCGATGACCTTTCAGCCCTGAAATATTCACCTCTTAGTTATTTGATAGGTTTACTTTTAACTTTGTAAGTTATGTTTCTTTATCCACTAGGCTGTAAGTTAAATGTAAGTCTTAGTTGTTAAAGCTAAAGGGTCGAATAGCGTTTCTATGGCGGACACCATCCCTTTGAAAACTCTCTCCGCTGGAGGCCATGGGGTTCTGGAAGGGGAGTGGCCCCCAACTAGGGTTTATAACTCGTTTGTCCTCCCTCCAAATCTTCATCTGGGAGTAAAAAAGATTACAAATTTAGGCTTTGAATTTTGTGTATTACTTTCCCTTAGGTTGAAAAGAATGTGATCTAAATAAAAAAAAAAGTTTTTTAGTTTCAAATGAAATGACCATATAAGAGAATACTATACCTACCTTTAAAATTAAAAACTATATGCCATATATTCCCCTTGTGAGTATTAATCCAAGAGAAATTACAGCATATCCCCGTGGAGAAGATATGTACAAGAATGTTCATGGCAGCTTTGTTTATAATAGTGAAAAACTTGAGAAAGTCCAAATGTCCATCTTAGATATCATTGTAAACAACTTGTGGTATAGTCATACAATGGGATACTACTCAGCAATAAAAAGGAACAAAAAACAAATACATAGAACAATATGGATGCATCTCAAAAGAATTACATTGACAATAGAAGCTACAACCAGAAGAGTACATACTATATGCTTCCATTTATACAAAATTCAATCACCAGCAAAAGGAATCAATGGTAACAGAAGCTAGAAAAATGGGGGGCGGGTAGGAGATTATTGGCTGGAAAGGGTCATGAGGGAATTTTCTAGAAATAAACTTGTATCTTATTTCAGGTGGAGGATCCTTGGGGATATACATGTGAAGATGTCATGGAGCTATACACTTAAGGCTTGTGCATTTTACTGTATATAAATTGTCCCTGTAAATATACCATAGAGAAGAAAAAAATCCATATACAATTTGTTTTTCATTAAAAGATGCTGTGTGCTTGTTTAGGAAATTAATAAAAAGTGAAAGCAAATAAGTCATCTATAGTCTCGTCAGATAAATAATCTGGTTAATTTTCTTCCAGTCTTTTGTCTGGGCATAGATTATTTTTTTTTCTTAACTTTTCTCCCCCCATCCCTCTTTCTCTGTGTCTCTTTGACATATTTAATGTTTGTATTTAACTGAACTTTTGAATCTGGGTATAATTCCTTCTGAGGGAAAAAAGATTTCTAGATGAAATTCTCCTGTTCATTTATGAAGTTACATTTATAACAGATAGCCTTCACATTAAAACATGATCATGAATATAATAGCCAAGTGATAAAGACAAACGTACCTAGAAAGGAACTTGGATTTGTTTATAGTTTTTTCCAATGGTTAAAAAAAGGCACTGGCTTTCCTGAAAATGAATGATAAATTTCCATCATTCTCCCTAAATTTTTCCTTCATTTTTTTTGTTTTTGTTCCCTGATCTCGTATGTATACACAGGGTTGCTGATGGAGAGAAATCATTCTAAACCCACGTGTGTAACTATTGCTTTTTATATTTGTATACATTGGAAAGTCTTTTACAAATCTTGATCTGATTGTTTTGTTATCTTCAGGGAATAGTCTGGAAGGTCTTAGTACTGGGAAATTTGGGGGTATTGTGCAGCCTGACAATTCATCACTCTCTGTTCTTAAAATTCATATTGTGGAATATTAAAACGGAATCCCAGGATTCTTTGAGGAAGAGCCTTGGCACTCTGAGTCACCTTCTATTGAGCCAACATGACAGAAAAATACATCATCTTTTTCCCTATCATAAAAGGAAACAAGTGTGAAAATAATGGAAAAGACATGTAGTCTCAAACAAAGCAACATAATTAGCAGTGTGAGTTGCTTAATGCATTATATAGTTATTATCTCACTGAAGCTCCCCAGGTAATATAATTTGCTAATATTAAAAAAAAAAAAAATCTGTTTTGTTTTGTCACCTCTACGGAACATTTTGCCTTGAGACTTAATTAATGCATTTCTCTCTTGAGCATGTGTGGTAGACACAATGGGTATACCCTTAAATAACCTTCGGGAACACCATGCCTTTCTGCACAGGCTACAAACAACAAAAAGAACTTGGTGCTCTGTGTTCTCTCTGTAACCAGAAGAGAAGAATTTTGTTGGAATCGTCTTTATTAGAGGCAGCTGTCAGTATGGGTTTTTTTTCCCCCCACTGGGGGAAAACAAAAGACGCTACAGAGGAATGCACATAAAGATAGCACCCGTGAGGCATTAGGATAAATAAAAGTAGGCAATATTAATGACGCTCATTAGCAAGTGCCACCATGGGGGGAGGAAGCAAATTCCACGCCAAACAGTTTCATACATTACACTTTTCAAAACTGTCAACTTTCTGACTTTGATGTATGTCCACGTGAATAGTTTTAATAAGTTCCTACAGCCGCTTCTCTGCATACACCGCAGAGAATCCTGCGGCGCCAATATCACAAAGACATTTTTGCCTAATGATTGGCGCTGCACTTGGAAATGGGAAGGCTCAGATCACTGCATTCCTGCTTACTCGTGGTGCAAATATTTGTCTAGGAATTAGTTAAAAAATATCGCATGACCAAGCAGATTTTACAGTTTACAGCGATCCTCCACAGACTGTGGCCTGTGTCACTGATAGAATCACGAATGCATAGAACTGCTTTTACTGTAGAAGCCAAAATGCAGAATAATAGCTTGTCAAACTGTCGTTTGCAAGTGAGATCATGGATTTTCATCGTCCAAATTAGGGTTGTGTTCTTTTCCTTTTTGTCAGGTCATATTCTAATAACCATATTGTGCACTAAACCCCGTGATTACCCAACACTTGACAGATGGTAGCTGTTAATTTGTATGTAAGAGGCAGTGATTGCCAGCGCCCTAACGGTATACGGCAAAATACAAAATGTCAGAATCCACTTTTGGTTCCATTTTGTTTGACTTCATTTTAGCAAGGTAATGCTAGGCAGAAGAGTTTCAGTAGTTTAGCATATGGCTCATATTATTACTCTGCATGGTTTTACTAACCACTAGAAACGGAAAGGATTGAGGAAGAAGTAACTTTTCTTGTTTATATCATACTTTCTGCTTTTCTGTGCAGAGTGATCATCAGCCTGAGGGCTTAATTTAAGGCACTCGATGAGAGCCTGGAGCAGGCAAAATTTAATTGCTCAACGTTGAGGATAATTGTGGTCCAATAGTAGCAAATACTCATGTGTAGGGGAGCGGTGGGAGACAAAATAACTTAAAATTTAAGTTAAAAGCACATTGGCAAATTTAGTTCCACTAAAAACTATTGGAACTAATAAAGGAGTTCAGCAATGTGGCAAGATACAAGACCAATATACAAAAATCAATTTCATTTCCATACACTAGCAATGAATAGTCTGAAAATGAGATTAAGAAAACAGTCTAATATATAATTGCAGCAAAAAGAATAAAATATCTAAGAATAAACCTAATAAAAGAAGTGCCAGACTTGTATATCGAAAACTAAAACATTGTTGGGATATATTAAAAAATAAATAAATGGTAAGATATCCTATGTTTATGGATCAGAAAATTTAACATTGTTAGGATTACAGACCAGGCGTGGTGGCTCACGCCTGTAATCCCAGCACTCTGGGAGGCCGAGGAGGGCGGATCGTTTGAGCTCAGGAGTTCGAGACTAGCCTGAGCAAGAGCGAGACCCCGTCTCTACTAGAATAATAGAAAGAAATTAGCTGGACAACTAAAAATATATAGAAAAAATTAGCCGGGCATGGTGGCGCATGCCTGTAGTCCCAGCTACTCGGGAGGCTGAGGCAGGAGGATCACTTGAGCCCAGGAGTTTGAGGTTGATGTGAGCTAGGCTGATGCTATGGCACTCTAGCCCGGGCAACAGAGTGAAACTCTGTCTCAAAAAAAAAAGAAAAGAAAAAAAAAGATTACAGTACTGCCCCAAATGATCTACATATTTAACACAATCCCTTTCAAAATCCTGGCTGTTTCCCTGCACCCCCAAAATTGACAATCTGAGCCTAAAAAGCATGTAGAACTGCAAAGACCCTGGAATAGCGAAAACATTGTTACAAAAGAAGAACAAAGTTGTAGGACTCTCATTTCAGGTTTTCAGAACTTACTACAAAGCTATAGCAATCGAGACTGTGTGGTACCAACATAAGGATAGATCAACAGTATAGAACTGAGAGTCCAGAAATAAACCCTCACATTTAAGGTCAATTGATTTTCAACAAGAGTGCCAAGATTATTCGATGGGTGAAAGAGTCTTTTTAGCAAATGTCACTGTGACAACTGAGTATCCACATTCAAAAGAGTGAATGAAAAGAATGAACTTGGACCTGTACCTCATGCCACTTTGTATACACTAGAATGGCTAAAATCAAAAAGACAATAACAGGCATTGGTGAGGATAAGAAATCCAAACGCTTATATATTTTGGTGGGGTTGTAACATAGTGCAACCCCTTTGAAAATGGTTTAGCAGTTCCCCAAAATGCTAAACACAGAGTTGGCATATGACCCAATAATCCCACTACTTCCTAACTATATACTCAAGAGAATTAAAAACATATATCCATGCAAAAATTTATACATGAGTGTTTGTAGTAGCGTTATTCATAATAGCCAAAAAAATGGAAACAACCCAAATGTCTCTCTACAATGAATGGATAAATAAAAATGCTATATCCATACGATGGAATATTACTCAACCGTTAAAAAGGAACAAAGTACTGATACATGCTATGGTGTGAATGAACCTGGAAAACGTTATGCTAAGTGAAAAAAGCCAGTCAGAAAAGGCCATATCCTGTGTAATTCCATTTATGTGACTTCCCCAGGATAGGCACATAGACACAGAGGATATTAGTAGATTAGCAGGGCTGAAAGGGTAGGAGGGAAAATGGAGAGTGACTGCTAAGGCATATGGGGTTTCTTTTTGGGATGATGAAAATGTTGATTGTGGTGTTGGTTGCACAACTCCGTGAATACACTTAAAACTAATGAATCGTTCAGTTTAATGGGTAAATCTTATGATATGCAAAATATATCTCAATAAAGCTGTAAAAAAAAGTACATGGTCAATAGAATAGTAAAGGTAATTCATTTATTATGTCAGCATGACAATATTTGCCTAGACTGTCAATACTGCACTACTTAGAGAAAACAATGCAATTTTTCACTTAAAAACTCCCGAAACAGATCTACAGAAAATTCTTATTAGGTAATAGTTTTCTTGCCACATATGAATGCTAAACAATGACAAGACCAAGACCAGTCAGATACTTTTCAAAGATCTTTCCTCTGCAGCACCGTAACCGTTTAGAAATGCCAAGTAACCAGTGGTTTTCCAACTGCGTAAGTATCTAGCTCTCAAAAAGTAATCCATACACATAACATGTAGACAATAGGCATGCACTTTATATGTTATGTGTCATGTGTGTATTATGATACATTATACATGCATGTAGTAACCACAGGACCGGCTCAAACTGGCTCTACTCTGTTGGTAACAGAATGTCAAGTTATCTTGTAGGTATAATAGAGCCCAAACCACAAATCATGTAGCCCAGGCATGCACAATAGAAAAATCTTTGACCTCTAACAACTCCCACTACCTATGTTTCCTTCTCCAGTGGAACCAAGACCAGGACACGACCAGAACCTAACCGCTGGAACCCTTTCAGAAGTGGGGGGTAAGTTGGCCAGGAAGATCCAGGACTAGGATTCACCTCAACATACCTTACCGTAAATGGTCAAATTGGAAGCCTTCCAGTCAGACCCTCCCAAGCCAACATCCCTAAATCCTTTCCCTTCCCCTCCAACCTCTTACACCTTGCTCAGACCCCAAAGCAGGGGACAGATCTGAGCTGCATTTCCTGTCTCCTTGTCGGCCAGCTTCTCAATAAAGCCTTTATTTTTCTCAAAAGCCAGGGCCACAGTATCGGCTTCCATGAGCACCAGACAGTGAGCCCATTTGCTTGGTAGCACATACACCAAACATAAACCGTTAGAGACTTGCACCAAATTGGACTCGTGACTGCTTCTTCCTTCCCGATAATTCTTCCCAAAGATTATGTCACTGTTTTCCCCTGTTCATTGGTTGGATGACTTCTGTCCTAAAATATTTCTTTTAAAGAAAATGAATTGGTGACATCATGTATTATAATTTAAAAACCAGTTGATATCTTTTCCTTCAAATTTCTATCCTCGCGTTTGGATAGACTATCATTAATTTTGTCACTTGTGGGACATGAAGGGGAGCATTCAGTGCACTTGAGAAAGAAATCCGAAATTTACTGAAGTTAAACAAATTTCCCTGGGTTGGGTAAAGAAATGCAATTTTAAAATACACTATAAGGTATGTATTGTTGATCATCCATAAGGTAGTAAAAGAAAAAAAAGCTTAAGTCCAACTTTATAGAGGCTTTTTTGAGGTTAATATTTTGCTTTCTTTTTTTTTTCTGACTATGCATCAGAGACCTATTTTTTCCCTAAAATATGGCTTTTAAAGGCTAACAGCTTAATTTTAAATGCTAGCAGTTACTCCTGATATGTTTAGATCACCCCTTTTGATATGGCATGGTTTAAGAAAGTCCCAATGAGAAAAAAATATTAATGTACAGATAATTTATAGACTAATTTTTAAAATTTTAAATAGATTTAAATATTTTATTTTATTTTTGAGACTCTGTTGCCCGGGCTAGAGTGCCGTGGCATCAGCCTAGTTCACAGCAGCCTCAAACTCCTGGGCTAAGGTGATCCTGCTGTCTCAGCCTCCCAAGTATCTGGGACCACAGGCATGCGCCATCATGCCTAGCTATTTTTTTCTATATATTTTAAGTTGTCCAGATAATTTCTTTCTATTTTTTTTAGACAGGGTCTCGCTCCTGCTCAGGCTGGTCTCGAACTCCTGAGCTCAAACAACCGCCCTCCTCAGCCTCCCAGAGTGCTAGGATTACAGGTGTGAGCCACCTCGCCCGGCCTTAGATTTAAATATTATAACTATTATTTTTGAATATCATTTTTATAATCATTTTTAATGGCTGCATGTTTTTTTCGTCATATTGCTGCACTCTGAGGTATTGAAACACAAAGAAAGAATTTTATTTTATTTTTTTGAGACAGAGTCTCACTTTGTTGCCCAGGCTAGAGTGAGTGCCGTGGCATCAGCCTCACTCACAGCAACCTCAAACTCCTGGCCTCAAGCGATCCTCCTGCCTCAGCCTCCCGAGTAGCTGGGACTACAGGCATGCGCCACCATGCCCGGCTAATTTTTTCTATATATATTAGTTGACTGATTAATTTCTTTCTATTTATAGTAGAGATGGGGTCTCGCTCTTGCTCAGGCTAGTCTTGAACTCCTGACCTTGAGCAATCCTCCCGCCTCGGCCTCCCAGAGTGCTAGGATCACAGGCGTGAGCCACCGTGCCCGGCCTAAGAAAAAATTTTAGAGAATCTCCAGCTCACTCTTATAAAAGAGGAGGTAAAGTAATCATCTCAGGTTAGTGGTCCAAAGTAGAACCCCAGAATTTTTTTCCCACTTCTGTGATCAGAGTCACATTTAAACATATCATTGCTTGATTTATTTAGCATTCGGTTCTTAGGAGCACATCTGTAGCATAAAATGATGCGTGATCACATTGTTCTTAAATATGAGGGGAAAAAAAAAGATAAAAAAATGGAAGTTTAGTGATAAACCTTACTTTTGATCCAGCAGACTAGACTTTTAGTATCGGGGAGTAAAGGGAGTTGGAGGCGAGAGCAAGCTAGTATTCTCTGTACTTAAGAGTGAAACCAAAATGGGAAAAAAGATATAATCAGAACCCACCACCGTCCTATTTCAGCACAGCGTGTAATTCTCAGTTCAAAGGGAGCTTTTTTTTTTTTCTTAAGAGAAAGCATTTTAAGATAATATCTCCATGAGTCATTTCTGTGAAACAGCCAGTAAAGCTTAGACTCCCCCTGAGAAATTGCTTGGCAATCACTAAGGAGCAGAGAGAGAGGCATGTCACGTGGGGGTGTGTGTGCATGGCTGATCCGCATGAAACCCAAAGAGTCAATGAGAAGCCACCGGTGGTGGCGGCTGGTTGAACTGAAGTCATTATGGGGATGCACATTGGCCAAAGAACGAAGCCCTGATGGGTAACTGGGAGCTGGCGAAAGCCTGTGTCTGATTTCCAGAGCTGACATTGCCATTAGGATCCAGAAAAAGCTAGAGCCTCTTCTGGGTCAGCCAATGGACAAAGCTGTAAATGACTTCCCATGTTTAACCGAATGGGGCGACACAGAGCAGAGAAAATGCATCCTTGATTGCTTTCTCTCCCTCCACCCACCCAAGCCCAGTCTGCCCCAGACTGTAAAAAGGAACTCGAAGCCACTTCCAAAGTGTTGGCTTCCGTGTTTGTTCCTGAGATGTGTCCTCGTCGCTTCAGTGGCATGGCTGGGAGAGGGTGCTTGGAACTGACATTCAAAGGAACGCATCGAATCTCTCTCTCTGGGCTGCGGAATGTCTTCATCTGATACTGCCACAGCAAGCGTCTGCAGAGGCATTTGTATCCCTCTGGGCCTTTTATATTCTGACTGTTGGATGAAAGGAGCAGACAACTAAGACTTCTCTTCGAAAAGGAGAAGTCCATTATCGTTGTCTTTGAAGCTCCAAATCAGGGGGTCCTCAAACTTTGCAAACAGGGGGCCAGTCCACTGTCCCTCAGACAGCTGGAGAGTGTGCACTGTGGGCCCGGGACGAGTCGGCTGCTGAGCAGGACAGGCAGCGGCGGCACAAACACCCGGCGGGCCGGAGAAGTGTCCTCGGTGGGCCGCATGTGGCCCAAGAGCCGTAGTTCAAGGACATCTGCTCCAAATGTACATTCTACTTGGATAAAGCCCCCACAATGGGTGGGAGGAAGCCAAGACAGCCTTATAAATTTCCCCGTGAGCAAGCAGACCTAGTTACCCTTATTGAAAATATGCCTCCAAGCAGGTGGTCCTGTCCTGAGTGACACCTCCAAGAGTCAGCTTGAAAGACATCACTGGGACCCCCCTTCGCCTGTCCCTAAAACAGCTTAAGCTGTCCGGAGAAATGTGAAAGAAGATCAAATTACCGTGCCGGAGTGTCCTGGCTGTGCTGAACAAATTTATTTTCAAGTTTTAAGACCTCAAACTTTGGCAATTATATTCCTAAGATGAGTAAACTAGTTGATAGCAGCACACTCGTTCTGCTTGTTCTTTGTACATCTCCACGTACCTCCCAGACACGGCTGCGACCCAGATTCCACACGCACTCAAGACTTTCATTAGATAAGAATGACATACACTCATCATTAGAGCACACTAATTAAAGCAGAAAGTGACATTTCAAAGTAATGATGCTCCCTAGCGTCTCGATGTAAAACACTCCCCAGTCTATTTTTAATGAACTGGCATGCTATGTATTTTTTTTTTTTTTTTTTTTGAGACATAGCCTCACTTTGTTGCCCAGGCTAGAGTGAGTGCCGTGGCGTCAGCCTCGCTCACAGCAACCTCAAACTGCTGGGCTCAAGCGATCCTCCTGCCTCAGCCTCCCGAGTAGCTGGGACTACAGGCATGCGCCACCATGCCTGGCTCATTTTTTCTATATATATTAGTTGGCCAATTAATTTCTTTCTATTTATAGTAGAGACGGGGTCTCGCTCTTGCTCAGGCTGGTTTTGAACTCCTGACCTTGAGCGATCCTCCCGCCTCAGCCTCCCAGGGTGCTAGGATGACAGGCGTGAGCCACCGCGCCCGGCCGCTATGTATGTTTAAAATATTATTTTGTTACGATCTTGTGTTTCCATTATTTTCAATGCTGGTGATGGCCAGTAAGGGAGAACATTCTTCCAGATGACTGAGGAAGGAGAACAGTGAAACTTACCAAGGGCTCTGGGCTTTGATTGCGGTCATACCCCGGGTGCGTCCATGCAACCCTGCATTCATGTCTGTGCTTTGATTGCATGCTTGCTACCTGCCAGTCACTGTGCTAGGTGCTGAGGGCTCATTGGTTCCTAGGACCCAGGTGGCTCCTGCCCTCAAGGAGCTTACCTGTCCCTTTGCTTATGACCAAAGCTGTTCTTCATATTATATATATATATATATATATATATATATATATATATTTATTTTTGAGACAGAGTCTCGCTTTGTTGCCCAGGCTAGAGTGAGTGCTGTGGCATCAGCCTCGTTCACAGCAACCTCCAACTCCTGGGCTCAAGCAATCCTCCTGCCTCAGCCTCCCAAGTAGCTGGGACTACAGGCATGCGCCACCATGCCCGGCTAATTTTTTGTATATATACTTTTAGTTGGCCGATTAATTTCTTTCTATTTATAGTAGAGACGGGGGTCTCGCTCTTGCTTGCTCAGGCTGGTCTCGAACTCCTGATCTCAAGCAATCTGCCCGCCTCGGCCTCCCAGAGTGCTGGGATGACAGGCGTGAGCCACCGCGCCCGGCCAGCCATGTGTTTTCAATAAGAGCCTTGCTCTGAGCTGGGAGGTGAAAAGGCGCAGCTGTGATCCTGGGCAGGCCCACAAGCGTGGCCACGTGGGCTGGCGAGAGGAGCAGTTGGTGGTACAGAAGGTTCTCGTCTGTTCGTGGTCTTCTAAGAACTTCCACCAACTCTTACCCTGAAGGATAAGGGTTCCTGGTCGTCCTGCTTTTATCTTGGCTCCCGTGGCTGTGGGTGAGTAGATCAAGAATGCACAGCTGCTTCAAGCTAAGCCAGTCCGATTGTCCTTCTCGGAAGTTCTATCTGGGACCAAGACTTTCTTGTAGATGGCCTGGGTAGACGGGCAAACTTGGGAGCTGTGGGAAGCTGCATCTTAGGTCAATTCAGCAACCCCTGCAGTAGCCCTTTGAAATAAGTCCTCTTCTTATGCCCATTTTACAGAAGAGGTAACGGTTACAGAGAGGCTAAGTAATTTACCCAGGATCATGTAGTTGGTTTGATGGCAGAGGCAGGCACGGACCCAGGTGGTGTGAGCTCATGCTTTTAGTCACTGTACAGCTGTCTTTCTGAGAAAGAGGGAGAGAGAGGAATGCAACAGACCTAGGGAGAGACGCAGGTTAAAGACTGTGAGGTTGCAGGGAGAGAGGGCGGGGGAGAGTGAGACTGATTGATTAAGAGGGTTTCTAGCTCCAGGATCCAGACCTCCATGTCTGTACTTGCTAACCTTGGGCTCTGAGAAGTGTCTCTCTGTCCTTATAAATAAATTCCCCTTTTGTGCTCAAAGTAGTTTCAGTGGATGTCTGTTACTTGCAACCAAAAGAGTCTTGACTAAGTGACCACACTTTCACAGTCTGGCAAAAAAGAGAGTGGGTCATCCAGTGGCCTTTGGAGCCCCAGGTAGCTTTACATTATCTGTAGGTAGCGTCCAGGCTGGTGGAGCAGAAAGGCAAGTACACCAGTGGCTGGAGCTTAGTGAGACGGGGCTGTGAAAGAGGTACATGCAAGTTGCTATAGAAACTCAGAGATATGGCCAAAAAAATGAGACTGGGGTAGGTAGGATGTGGGGAATCAGGACAGCTTCTCAGATTGGGAATATATAAGTTGTGTTTTGAAGAATGAGTGGGATTTAGCCACATAAGAATGGATATGGCTAGAAGGGCATTCTAGGTCATGAGAAGGGCACACAAAAACAAACAAACGAAAACACCAAAAACCAAAAAAGTGAAATGCACGGTACATTTTAGCAAAGGCAAGTAATTCAGTGTGATGGGGAATGGGAAGGAGGAGAGAGAGGATATTCAACTGGAGTTGGCTGGATCATATCGTAAAGGGTCTTTAGTGCTAAGCAGTGGAGTTTGAACCCCAACCTATAAGCTAGCAGCTCATTCCCTGTCCAGTTCCTTCCCTCCTCCCCACGGGGAAGCATTTTTAGATTTTGGAATCGAAAGATGACATTCTGACAACATTAAATACAGTTTTAGAAAAAAACAAACAAAAAATACATGCAGAATCCCAACAGCCAATACCACTATTTTCATTTTTGCCACTTTATCTTCTAGATGTCCTCAAGCCTGCCTGTTTTTGCACATGCTTGTAATCCATCTACCTACCATTCTCGCTTCTCGGGAGATGGAAAAGGTTTTGCATAATATTCCCACGGTGTTCTCTCCAAATTATCATAACAGCACGATCGTTCTCCGTTTGGCAGTTTTTCTGAGTATCCGTCCACACTTTTCTCGGCAGTGCGCTGGGCTCGGTTGAACCGAAAACGGTTGGCTTGGAGATTCCCGTCCCTGAGAAACTAGAATTTTGGCATCGTGTTCTCCGCTGGACCATTTAGCCACATGCATTTTAAAGCATGTGGGTTTAATATTGTTATTTCATGCAACACAGACCCGGTTCTTCGAGGGGCAATTTGGAATCCTTTCCTTCTCTACTCACTGTCCTCAGGTCACCAGTGGCTACCATTAGGTTCTCTGCGCCAACAAATAGCCACACCTTCCTATGTTCGTCTGCTACTTGCCTGGCGTGTTTTTGTATCTCGTGCTCTCTGCAAGGCATGTGATGGCTGACCATAAACTGGCTCCCGATCAAGCTCTTGAGCGGCGTTAATTTGATCATGAGACATTATCCTCCTAGTGGCAAGTGTCCAGTGACCATCATTTTAATGATGCAAGCCTCCACTGCCTAAGCTAATTACCAAAACCAGCTCCCTTCCAGGGAGGGGGGCATTGCCTAACCAGCCCCTCCAGGGCCGACCCAAACATCTGGAGGTCGTGGGGATGATCCCATCTCTGCTTTTCCTTCCTCTGCTCCACCGTGGGTGTCACCTACGTCATTCTCTCTCCCTCCCTGCTCTGGTGTTAAAGAAAATAGGGATGGGCTGGGCGCAGTGGCTCATGCCTGTAATCCTAGCACTCTGGGAGGCCAAGGAGGGAGGATCGCTCAAGGTCAGGAGTTTGAGACCAGCCTGAGCAAGAGGGAGACCCCATCTCTACTAAAAATAGAAAGAAATTAATTGGCCAACTAATATAGAAAAAATTGGCCAGGCGTGGTGGTGCATGCCTGTAGTCCCAGCTACTCGGGAGGCTGAGGCAGGAGGATTGCTTGAGCCCAGGAGTCTGAGGTGAGCAAGGCTGACGTCACGGCACTCTAGCCTGGGCAACAGAGTGAGACTCTATCTCAAAAAAAAAAAAAAAAAAAGAAAAAAAAAAAGAAAATAGGGATGATTGGCCAGAACCGCTTCTTAAATTAAACTTCGCCTTCTACCTGCAGCGTGATCACGAGCCTCCAAACTAAAGATGCAGATTGTTTTGCAATCAGATTTATATTTTGGTCTGCAACGAGTTTAAAGTCTTTAAATGCTTGAGCTTTCTCCTTTATGACGCGTTTGTTGGTTTAATTTAGCTCTGTGCTTTTGATGGCAGGTTGTTGTTGGTTTTTGCTCTTGTCTCCATATCCCAAAGTTCTTTTTTTATTTTATTTATTTTTTGAGACAGAGTCTCACTCTGTTGCCCAGGCTAGAGTGAGTGCCGTGGCATCAGCCTCGCTCACAGCAACCTCAAACTCCTGGGCTCAAGCGATCCTCCTGCCTCAGCCTCCTGAGTAGCTGGGACTACAGGCATGCGCCACCACGCTGGGATAATTTTTTTTCTATATATATTAGTTGGCCAATTAATTTCTTCCTATTTATAGTAGAGACGGGGTCTCGTTCTTGCTCAGGCTGGTTTCAAACTCCTGACCTCGAGCAATCCTCCCGCCTCGGCCTCCCAGAGTGCTGGGATTATAGGCGTGAGCCACCACGCCCAGCCAGCTCTGTGCTTTTAATGGCATGTTGTTGTTGGATTTTGTTCCTGTCTCCATATCCAAAAGTTCTTATGTTCTATATTTCTAGTCTGTGTGTTTGCTGAAAAGACATTGATCAATTAGTATAAATTATAAAAAAAACATAAAGAGATGCATGCACAGAAGAGTCTAGAAGTGCTTCATTATCCATATAGTGAAAAAATGGACAGGGAAACTAAACAAGCTAAATATTCTCTGGAAGTCCTCCTCTCTGGTTTAAGTATGTATGTGTATGTGTGTGTATTCAGACATACGTTTGCAAGTGAGTTCTTGAGACACACTTAAAATGAAATAGGTTATCCATAGGCCTTAAAAGCTTTAAAAACTTCATAAGCCTCAGTTTCCTTCTCTGTAAAATGGGAACAATAATGCATCTGAATATATATGTGGTTGCAGAGATGATTGCTCAATAAATATCAACGGTTAATATCATGGCCCTTGACTTGGAGGCATATAAAGCCTTCTTTATGATCTTAACTTTGAGCTATTACTAAATCCCTAAATTCATATCTTTATACAGAGGCCAAAGAGCATTGAAAGAAAGCTTAGACCTAGGAAAAATTGCCCAAGCCACATTCTCTTAGCAGTCTTTTCCTCTTTACCCAGTCTAGTAATGAACCATTAGTCATTTCTATCCGGTTCTCACCCGTGCCTTGGTGGTAGATGCCCATGGTGGCCTTTGTCCCAGTCCCTCTGCGAAATCATCTCTGATTTCAGCCGCCACTGTGGTGACCAGTTTTGTCCAGGTCAGCTTCCCACCTCTAGCACCTGCTTTTCTGTCTTCCCTGGGCCCATCTCTGGTGCCTGGGAGCCTGCACGGCCAGGGCCGAAGAGGAGCCTGGAAGTCTGGGGGAGTAAATGCTCTCGGGGGCTACCACTGGGCATTTGGACTCGTGAATTGATGCTCCAGCTTTCCACGTTCAGGGAACAGGCGTCTGCAGGCGTCCCGTGTACTTCTCAGGAGGTCCTGGCCGGACCAAGCCTGTTGCTCTCAGTGGCAAACTTGATAATGCACACTTACACTGGCATTTCCCCCTTCCCTTTTTCACTCTCTGTTCCCTCATCCCTGCTTCCTGGAATTATCCCCCAGGCAAACTTCTGCACCTAAGTCCTTGTCTCAGGCTCAGCATTTAGGGGAACCCAACCCACAACAACCCCCAAATCTGTCTTTTTTTTTTTTTTTTGAGACAGAGTCTTACTCTTTCCCTAGGCTAGAGTGAGTGCCGTGGCATCAGCCTAGCTCACAGCAACCTCCAACTCCTGGGCTCCAGTGATCCTCCTGCCTCAGCCTCCTGAGTAGCTGGGACTACAGGCATGCACCACCATGCCCAGCTAATTTTTTTCTATTTTTAGTTGTTTGGCTAATTTCTATTTATAGTAGAGATGGGGTCTCGCTCTTGCTCAGGCTGGACTCGAACTCCTGAGCTCAAGCAATCCTCCCACCTCAGCCTCCCAAAGTGCTAGGATTACAGGCGTGAGCCACCGCGTCCTGCCTTCTACTGTCTTCTTGATATTTCTAGGATGTTGCCTGGGTTGCCTTTATCCCCAGATCATTTTTCCTCATCTTGTATCTCAGAGGGAAGAAATGTCTTGTGGATTTTTGCGGCCAGCCTCTTCTTCTCTGATCTTGGTCCTATCCACTCTTAATACTCTGGGCCCATGGAGCATCGCGTCCTGTTTACTGCTACATCTACAATGCAAGTGTTTGGCTCATAGTAGAAGCTCAACAGATACTTATGGAATGAGTGAAAGAATGAGTTCTTTCCTGTCTCTTACATGGTTTTTAGTTTCCTTCTGTCTACACCTGCTATTCTCATCAATGGTTGTTCTTTTAGCTTTAATTTGGAAGTCCTAAGGGCTTTTGCTTCGGAAGTCCTTCAGGTATTTTGCCCGAATCCCAGAACTCACCTCTTTATTAAGCTTACAAGCCAACTTCCAATCCCTTGTCAATATTGGATCCTGTTGAGTACTTTCTCTTTCTTGAACTCTGCCTCCCTTGGTCCCTTAAAATCCAACCCTCTCCTGGCTCTTCTCCTGGCTCTCAGACTTCCCCTCCCATTGTTCTTGCTAGCTTATTTAGCTCAATTGGATTCTACGTTTGGCTTTTTCCAGGGCTCCATCTTTTTTTTTTTTTTCTTCCTGGAGTTATACAGTCAATCTGACCGAAGCAGTGATTCTCATCTCTTCAGCTGTGGGGGTGATTCCTAAATCTGTAACCTCCAGATCGACTCTCCTAAGTTCCAGACTATTAGAAATCTCCATCCGGAATTCTTGCAGCTATTTATAATTCCCCAGGTTCGAGCTGGAAATTCATTTTCTTCTTCTTCTTTTCACCTCCTCCTCCTTTTCCATGTCTTGTCTTAGTTATCGGGATCACCATCTACCTGTATTGCAGCTTAGAAGTCTTTGCGCCACCCTGAACTGCCTTCCCTCATTGCTTTCAAGAAATAATTTTTTTAGTTCCACTGTGATCCAGCTGTGGGCTTGGTGCTGGGAAGACGACACGCACAACAAAGCAGACACGGTTCACCCTGGAAAAGCTCATGGTCTGGTAGGACCCGTATGTGAGTGTAACTTATCACACAAATATAGCATCATAAACCTAGGTAAATGCAGTGGAGGAAAGGTGTGATATGCTTTGTGAGCATGTCACAGAAGGACCGAGTCTATTCGTGGGGCTTGAGACAGCTTCCTTTAGGAACCGGTACTTGATCTTAGACCTAAAGGCTGAGCAGGAATGCATTAGGAGAGAGGAACTCTTTCCTCCGTACTGCTGCGATCACCAAGTCCCATGATTTCAGTCGTGTAATGCCTCTGTTCTTTTGTGTTCTTTTCTCGTCCTGGACCATTTTGCAATTTTTGCCTCCACCTGGTACCCCCACCCCCACTCCCATCTCTTAATTTGCACTTGCTGCCAGAGTTCTTCTACTGAGCACACATCTACCACTTGCTTTCTTCTACTTCTAGCTTAAGAACCACTGAAGCTCCCCTGTGTTTCCAGAGTAAGATCTCAGCCCTCCGTGGCTTGGCCTCAAAGACGTTCCCAGTTTGGGCTGTGACCTTCGCTTCCAGCCTCATCTCCTGCCACTCCGCAGCACCTCGCCTGTTCTGCGGCCCCTGCGGGCAATTTAGCGTTTGCTAAAGACACCGTGTCCTCATAGGCTTTTATGCTTTGGTTCACTCACCACCTTGAGTTTCTTTCTCTTTCTTTTGCACCACCTGACCAGCTCCTCCTGCTCCTGTCAGGCCCTACATCAGGGGTCCTCAAACTATGGCCCGGCGAGGACATTCATCCGGCCTGCCCAGTGTTTTTCCCGCCGCTGCCTGTCCTGCTTAGCAGCCGACTCGTCCCAGGCCCGCAGTGCACACTCCCCAACGGTCTGAGGGACAGTGGACTGGCCCCTGTTTACAAAGTTTGAGGACCCCTACCCTACATAAACGTCACATCCTCCATGAGACTTTCCTTGACCGCCTCTGTATGTGTCCCCGTATTTGTATTACATTTGCATGCTTCTCTCATGGAGCTCCCATCTTTTTGCCTTACATTAACTTGTCTGTCTAGACTACAGGCGTCCTCACACTACGGCCCGCGGGCCACATGTGGGTATTTTTGCAGGTTTGTTTTTTTTACTTCAAAATAAGACATGTGCAGTGTGCATAGGAATTTGTTCATAGTTTTTTTTTAAACCATAGTCCGGCCCTCCAATGATCTGAGGGACAGTGAACTGGCCCCCTGCTTAAAAAGTTTGAGGACCCCTGGTCTAGAACCTGTTTTTCTCAGGGACCAAGAACGCATTGTTTCCCATGTCTCCCTTCTCTCGAGGCTTGAAAGATAGCAGGAGCTCAGTGAATATTCTGTAATCGAATCCATCACCCACGTCTGAATAGGGCAAAGGAGGCAAGGCATGGGGCCAAGGGAACTGAAAGAACAGCCTGACCTTGTGTGATTACAAGAACTGGTGATCCCAAGCAGGGCTTGACCAAGACATGTAGGTGGCCCAGGTAGACTCATAATTCATTGTCCCCCGGCAATCAAGTGAAATAACAGATCCGAGCAGCGCTGCTTGTGGAGAAGGATGATGACAGATTGCCCGTCCTGGCCTTCACAGCCAACCCAGCAAAATGAAAGCCCTCGGGTTGCTGGGGCCACCCTACGTGAAGGCATTTTGTTGACCTTGTTTTGTTTCCCAGCATGCCACCCCTATTCAAACCTCAACCGTCTCGCCCAAGTATTTCTGACCGTTGGACACAATTCTCTTCCCGAAGAAAGTTCTGGCAAATGCTGTTTTCTAAACCGTGTTACTTTCCTGGGAGTACCGTAGTACCTCTTCTAGGTTGGTACCCTGGGCAGTTGCTGGCCAGTCCCCCTTGTTAATCCTGTGCTGATACTGAGCAAGGAAGACTGGGATGTGTGAAGGTCTTAACCAGTAGTATACACCACTAACCTGTACAGAGTTCCTTTACAGGCCTGGCTTGTACCCCAGTAACAAAGAAATCCCTTTTCTGCTTCAAAATTGTCAGGATGTCCCTGTGAAGATGTGGCAGAGAAGGCTCATGATCTGGTCTGTGCGCTTACAAATGGCAGACAAAAGCAAATGGCAGTGGCCCAGGGCCAAGAGTGGGCTGCTACTCTCCAAGCTTGGCAAGATGGCTCCATGCCTGGGCCACCTCGCATGCCTGGCACCCCCCTCCACCCGTGCCATCCTCTCGTGAGCAAGTCCGTGAGGCGTGTCTAGGGACACCGGTGTGTTTGTGTGGGTGGGCGGCTCTCAGCCCAGGCAGGTCACTTGAGGCCTTCGCCTGAGTGTGCTCAGAAAGGAAGGCGTTTTAATAAAACTAAAGATGTCGTAACCAGCCTGAGCAAGAGCCAGACCCCGTCTCTACTATAAATAGAAAGAAATTAATTGGCCAAATAATATATATAGAAAAAAATTAGCCAGGCATGGTGGCGCGTGCCTCTAGTCCCAGCTACTCGGGAGGCTGAGGCAGGAGGATTGCTCGAGCCCAGGAGTTTGAGGTTGCTGTGAGTTAGGCTGATGCCACAGCACTCACTCTAGCCTGGGCAACAGAGTGAGACTCTGTCTCAAAATAAATAAATAAAATAAAATAAAATAAAATAAAACAAAACTAAAGATGGATGCAAAGGGAATACCTTCTTGCTGATTTGACTTCGCCCCCCGGGATGTCAACTTACCGATGGTGATGTCCACTGAAAATGCAGCAGGAAATTAGTAGTTGCTACGGGACGAGAATGCAGAGCAGGAGAAAGATCAGTTCAGCTTCCAAAGTGCTGGGCACTCGCTGTGTGTAAACGCTGGAGGAAGCAAAGGGGAGAGGAGATAAGGTCCTCATCCTGGAGGAGGTATTGCTTTTATTTGTTGAGTTGTTTAAATTCGTCTTACTTCTAAGGGACAGCGGAGGTAGCAATTTGGGATCGGTCATTTGGAAGATTCAGATTTATGTCCTGAGTCTCCACATCTTTCATTTGAACCTTGGCCAACTGCCTCGATCCTCTGTGTTGCATGCGATGCTTTCGATGGTGCTTTGTCAAATGCTTTCAGATGTATTATCTTATTTGAACCTCTGACAGGGCTGGGATTCTTATTTTTGTTTTAGTGATGTGAATCCATGAAACCCAGAGGGTTAAGTGTCTTGTTCTAGATTTTCTAGCTTCTCAGACACAGAGCTTTTGGTCACCATTGATTTCCTGATTCTTGTTCTCTTTACTCAATAACCTCCCTGCCTAGATCTGTATAAATTTGGATTTTTACATGGCCCTAGCTTTGATGGATTTCAAACTCAATTTAATCATTCTACCTAGCTCTAGTGCATGGACTGTTAAATGTGGGTGGCATGTTTCTGTATTTGTGTGCCGGTTATTCTTCTTAATTTAGGCCTCCTTTATTTTGTCCATTTTTTTTTTTAAGAGGGGCAGGGGAAACTTAACATTTGTCCTTTCCCTGTCTTTTGGTTTTCTGTTTCCCTAATTTCCGTGAACAATGATCATGGGAAATAATGATCACATGATTTCTTTTTCTTATGTTTACCTTGTTTGGAGGTGTGCTCTGGATTCAGAATTGCTGAGTCTTTGGGTAAATGGTAGGAAAGTGCAATTGGGAATTTTATACGAAGGCGCTGAGATCTTGGTCTAGGCAAGTCTTTCTAGCACGGAGCAGCAGAACTCACGGGTAATACAACATATGAAGTTTTATGGCTGTGGAAATGGCAGAAATGATTTGTGTATTTAATGTTTTTTTTGCAAAGGATGACATTTTTCTTGGACATCCTTACCTAGTAGACATTTCTTCCTTCTCTGACCTCTCGTAGCATTTCCTTAGACTGTTTTATAGGAGTTGCATTGCTGCTTATACTATATTTTAGTTACTTTTATTGTTACTATCATTCGTATTAGACTGTGGTCTTTTTGAGGACAGGGGTAATGTCTGATTTACTGTGATAACTTCATGGTCCCTCTGGCACTCAGCCTAGAATATAGTGCTTAGCAAATACTCATTTTCTGGGATTTCTGAAGACTTATACTTTCTCCTATATGCAATACTGTTTCATTTGAATATTTTACAGGAAGCATGTATTACCATGCAATCAGGGAGAAAATAAAAGTAAAGATATAAATTTTTTTAAATGATTAAATGGATAAGTGAATGATTAAGAATTCAATGCTGCTAGGGAAGTTCAGAAGCATGATATCACTTACTGAACATCTAAAACACTGGTTTTCCAAGAAGTGTAACATTTTTCATACTTATTACCCTAATTGCTTTTTCAGCATCTTGATGAAATGGAGGGGCATAGGCATATAGCGGCTGAAATACCCCAAAAGTTCAAGACTTTCACCTTTCGCGTCTCTGCAGTTTCTCTAAGCTTTGAAGATCTTGCTTTTGGATTTGTTTTTTACTCAGGTATTCCCGAATGGTTTTAAGGCAGCAGAGAGGTTGTTAACCAAATTGTTCCCCACGGTGTGAAAAAGTGAATTCGGTTTTCTCTTGGGCTCCATCTCCAGGGGGAAGCCAGTTTATCAGGTGAATGTGGTTCATTCATTCCGGAGTTCAAACATGCTCTGAAGTTCTCCTCCATCCACAGTCCTTCATCCCTGGGCAATCTGTCACCAAGAAGTCACACACTCTCATTATTTCAGGTTGCACAGAGCCAGAACAAAAACCAGGCTAGAAGAAAAAACACGCACGTGTTTAGGTGTTGCAAATCACCTGCTAATTTTCTCATCATCAACAATTAGAATGAGTTCAACTTTGGTAGCCTCTAATGCAAGGATCACATGGTTTGAATGTTTCCTTGCAGATTGGGACTGCCGTGTTATAGAGCAGGGGTCCCCAAAATTTTTAAACAAGGGGCCAGTCCACTGTCCTTCAGACGGTTGGAGAGTGTGCACTGTGGGCCCGGGACAAGTCGGCTGCTAAGCAGGATAGGCAGCGGTGGCAAAAGTACCAGGCGGGCCACAGTTTGAGGACCCCTGTTATAGAGGAAAGCACAAAACATTTCCAGAAAATACAAAGGAGGCAGTTGCTTTCCAAGATCAAGACATTTGACTATGGGATGTCCTAGTCTTTTTGGAGTCAAGGACATTGTTTAGTCACCACTATGGAGGCCCATGAGAGTGTGGGAACTGCAGATTGGCTTGCGTGTTGTGACATACACAATTCAGAAATGCCTCACTTGACCTCCTTGCATTGCACCTTAGAATTTATGTAGGTCACAGTTATTGGAGCTCAGCATTTTTCCTAAGCGAGAACATATTTCAGGCAGGAAGCATGTATAGGGCCCGCGTTTATATATGCCGGCAAACCTTTTGGAATGACTTTCAAGTTGAGCATTGGAGGGGAAGAAAAACAGGTGGTAGATAACCTTGAATCTTCCAGAATAAACATTGAGAATTTTAACAACATAACCTGTTTTTTTTTTTTTTTTTCTTTTTCACAAGATAAGTGTTTCCCTTTGGAGAGCCTGCAGAGCTTATTATTCTTTTCCATCTTAAAGCGTTAGCTTAAATCCCAGTAGTGCAGGGTTTGAAATCAACAAACTAAAGAGGTCTCAAATGACAACGGCGGCTGCTGTTTTGGGACAATCATTTCTTCGGCACACAAAGAAAACACCAAACTAGGACAGGCCCACGTGTCAGCCATGTGAATGGGACAACATCATGGGAGCCTGATGGAGGCGTATTTCAGCTCTGGAGATGCGATCGCCTACGTGCAATTGCAGGTTAGATTTTTAAAACATTAGGGAAGGATCCCTGCTATCTGCTAAATAATGTAATTTAACCCTCCTGAAAACTTAAGAGATATTTACTTTTATCTTTCACTGGAATCTGGGAAATGGAGGACTGGGGGTGTTGACTAATAAGTCTAATCATGCAACAAGCAATGGGCAGAGTCAGGATTAGAACCTGTGACTGTTTCCTTTCAAAGTTGCAGGCTTTCCATTTACTGCCTGGCCTCACAGTGCCTTCCGTAAGTAGATCCTGTGCAGTATTTATTTTTCAGCTGGAGCTTAAACCCCCCCCTTTTTTTTTTTCATTTTTGTCCATTTTGTCCTTGCATTAATACCTTTGTTTACTGATGTTTTTCTCTTCAGATTTTTCAAGTTAATCGCAAACCTTCGTGAGAACCCCTAATTTCTCCTGCAGCGTCTTGTCCATAGGAAGTGTTCAATCCATACCTGAAAAAGTGAACCTAAAATATAGTATATTGTCATAAAGACTTTGTTATTTTTTTTTTTACCCATTTTCATACTTTATTTTTAACAAAGTCTCCTTTAAAATCAACAAACCATAGGCATTTAGAATACCTTCTATGTGTAGAGCAAAGTGGGAAATGTAAAAGTTATTCCTAAGAACGCTTAATATTGAAATTCGAGGCACAAAACCATCCAGAGGGTTCCATTTCCTACTCACATACACGCAACATCAATAAACGTATCGGTGCTACTCTTGTAGCATGTGAGCTCAGAGAACAGGGCTACCCACCTTAGTCTGGACTTAGGAGCCTAGAAGCTTCTCTAAGGATCGCTTGTCGAGCCCTGATCTGTGAGCTTAGCTCAGGGTTCCTCAAACTTTGTAAACAGGGGGCCAGGTCACCGTCCCTCAGACCGTTGGAGAGTGCACACTGTGGGCCCAGGACGAGTCGGCTGCTAAGCAGGACAGGCAGCGGTGGGGCCGGATACATGTGCTAGGCGGGTGGCATGTGGCCCTCGGGCGTAGTTTGAGGACGCCTGGCTTAGCTACCAGCAGAGCTGTAGGTAAGACCACCTGGCTGCTACTTCCCCGGGTCCAGAGAAAACTCTCGCATGGCTTTCTGAGGAGGCCACTGTGGGTGTCCCCTGGGGAGATCAGGATCACCTGCAGAGCTGGAACAACACAGATTTCTGGGCTTCCTCCCCAAAGTTTCTGATTCACCGGCTCGCGGGAAAGGCCTGAGCACTCACATGTGCCAAGTTTATTAGTGATTCTGACGCTGCGTGTCCAGGGGCCACATTTGTAGAACCGCAGAATTACAGGGTGGGCCTGGCGTGACTCCACCCAAAAGGGGGAGGCTTGTTGTGAGGCAAGACCCCAGAACAAAAGGAGAAAGGGCCGCCTGAGGGGAACTTTGCAGACTGGTCGGTTGAAAACCACAGGGCAGGCTTAGAAGGAACTAGAGATATGTCTTTTTTTCTTTTTTTCTGGGTACATCCACAGATTTGAAAGCTTAATATAATCACTACGTTGTTTTCCTTGTGAGAGACAAAGTACGTTTGGCTTGGCATGTTAAAATTTTTGCTCTTCTTTCTTCTTCTTCTTCTTCTTCTTCTTCCTCTTCTTCCTCTTCGTCTTCTTCCTCTTCTACTTCTTCCTCCTCTTCCTCCTCCTCTTCTTCTTCTTCTTCCTCCTCCTCCTCTTCTTCTTCTTCCTCTTCCTCCTTCTCCCCAGGCTAGAACGCAGTGGCCTCATGATAGGTCACTGCAACCTCAAACTCCTGGGCTCACATGATCCTCCTGCCTCAGCCTCCTCTTCCTCCTCCTCCTCTTCTTCCTCTTCTTCTTCTTCCTCTTCTACTTCTTCCTCCTCTTCCTCCTCCTCCTCTTCTTTCTCTTCTTCTTCCTCTTCTTCTTCTTCCTCCTCCGCTTCTTCCTCTTCTTCTTCTTCCTCCTCCTCTTCTTCTTCTTCCTCTTCCTCCTCCTCCTCTTCCTCCTCCCCAGGCTAGAATGCAGTGGCCTCATCATAGGTCACTGCAACCTCAAACTCCTGGGCTTACACGATCCTCCTGCCTTAGCCTCCCAAGTAGCTGGACTACAGGCACACGCCCAAGTGCCAGGCTAATTCTTTTTATTAGTTTTTGTAGAGATGGGGTCTCTCTATGTTGCTCAGGCTGGTCTCAAACTCCTGGCCTCAAGTGATCCTCCTGCCTTGGCCTCCCAGAGTAATTTTTCCTCTCCTATAGTCAGATGTCACTGGGCTTGAATTCTAGCTCTGCCATTTGTTTATTGTGGAACTGCAGCAGAGTGTGGTAGCTGGGGTGAATGGGAAGTCGGAGAACCTCTGTTCAGCCTTCAAGCTTATGCTGTGGAAGTGGCATCTTCTCAACAGTATTTAAAAGTGGGGAAATGGTGGTTGGTAAGATTACGTAGAGAACTAGAAGCTGCAGTATGAAGTCGAATCAAGCGGCTGAGGCTGTCAACTACCAAGGCCCACCCCTGGTTCTAACCCCCTGAAGATCACCCCTGGCTAAGCACTGGATCTTGGTCGTTTACTGACTACCCTGAGTAGTAGTAACCCTCCATCTCGTTGCCTTCTTTGTAAAATGGAATTAGTAATACCCACTCCACGGCGTGTGGGACTGGAGAAGACTACGTTTGTCGAGGGACGTACTATATTGCTCGATACTCCAGAAATATTACATATCACTACAGTTGTTTAAAAAAATTTCTTTCTAAGATTATCCTCCTCCCATCCATCCTGTTTTCCCACCTAACCGTGTGAAAAAATTCTGATTTCACCACCATCCTCCCCCTTGGTCTAAAACAGGGGATGTTTGAGTAGATAGTCTTAAACCTAATTATTGCATCATTCACATCTTGAATAAAAAAAGATACTTGATTGTCAGAATGATTTTTATAAAACTTTGGAAAACAGTACGAGTTTTGAGCCACCTGTGAAGTTGGGTGGTTTGCTTTTCAATGTTTTTGGAGCATTTACTTCTAGATTCCTCCTGCCTACTTGGAAATTTGCAGCTCCTCTGTGAAGTTCATCGGGTGAACTGTTTATGGAGGATGATTATGTATTTATAAGAAAAACTGAATTAAAAACAAAAAAATTTTTTTTCTTGATCCTTCCATTTCTTTGTTTTTAACTAAGATTATTTTGAAGCTCTATTGTATCTTAAGTTTTCAAGCATTTGTATGCTCAACATAAGGGACTTTTAACTTCCTTCTCTTGTAGTAAAAATATTTTGAATGAATAGGTTAAAATGCAAGCGTGTTCATGTACTCAGATGTATTAATTTTTTGCTTTGTGTTCAGTAAAAAAAAAGCCAATGGAAATAATAGTTCTTGCATACAAGTGATTTTTTTCCTGAATATAAACCAGTCTTCTATGAATCATATTTTTTTTTCCTTCAGTTTTTTTCGATGATTCCAAGGGAAAAAGCTTTCCTTTGTACTACATTAACCTCACACTGTATTTATATTAAACAATATTCTTTGGAGAAAAAAGGGTTTAGTATAGTCGGTGAATTATGTACCGTCCTAGAGGCACTGCAGACTGTTAATGCTCAGTGAAACCCAGCGGTTCTAACTGATGAAACATCAGCATGAAGGCTATAAAATAAAAAAGAAGTAATTGGGGACATGTTGGGAGCTGGCAAATGGAAAACACTAGCAGATGTAGCGCTGAGAAGAGAAAAGAAAGTTTTAAAAAAATCACATTTACGAGAAGAGGAACTGCACAGATGGGTGATAGAAGTTCACATTTCATTCAGATAGAAAGCAGATTAGGAAGTGTATTTCCGTTTCTTCTATTAAATAATACTTGAACTCCCACAATTAGCCATATAAAAGTTGCTTTACATCAACCATATCTATATCTCGAAAGGACATTTTTCATTGAAGTTTTCATCCTCTTAAAAACGTAGTCTAGACACTGCTGGAGGCAGCCTGTGCCTATTTGCAAGATTTGATTATAAACTTCTCTTTCCAACACCTTGTTCAGTAATCTCATGTTGGTAGCTTGAAACCGGCCACGGTGAGAGTCCGTATTTACACTATGAAAATTGGCAAACAGTACGATGAGGACATGCTTCTTCTAATGTCTTTTGGTGATCCTTGTAAGAATTTTCATGTTAACGTTTTACCGTTTAATAAAATTGTAGGAAAAAATGCCACTTTTGAAGAATGAACCTTGGGGACCTACTAGTGGTCAGTGGTTTCTAAAGGCATTTTTGTAAATGAGAAAGGTCTTTTGACATTTTAGGTAGAGTTGGCTTGCTGAGAATGTCAAGAAAGGAGATACCTTTCAACCTGTAATTTCTGATTTGTTTTTGAATGGACATTTTTTCTCTGTAGCTTCTTGAAGTCAAGACTCTGAATTCAAATATGATAATGTTTGCTCCATTGGAAGATTTGGCCTGTAGATTGCCTTTGTAGAGTTGCCATCTGATAAAGAATGTCTTCTGTAATCCGCATGCCCAAGACATTTCTAACATAACAGCTAATGTTTATTGAATGTTTGCTATGCAAGTGATACCATGCTAAGAGTTTTATAGAGTAACCCATAGTAATGTCATGAAATCCTTATAATTGCCCTTTGAGTTTGGTATTATTGTTTTTTTTTTTTTTTTGAGACAGAGTCTTGCTTTGTTGCCCAGGCTAGAGTGAGTGCCGTGGCATCAGCCTCGCTCACAGCAACCTCAAACTCCTGGGCTCAAGCGATCCTCCTGCCTTAGCCTCCTGAGTAGCTGGGACTACAGGCATGTACCACCATGCCCAGCTAATTTTTTCTGTATATATTAGTTGGCCAATTAATTTCTTTCTATTTATAGTAGAGACTGGGTCTCGCTCTTGCTCAGGCTGGTTTTGAACTCCTAACCATGAGCGATCCTCCCGCCTCAGCCTCCCAGAGTGCTGGAATGACAGGCGTGAGCCACCACGCCCCGCCTGAGTTTGGCATTCTTGTTATTAACCCTATTTCCAGTTGGCGAACTGAGACTTAGTGTACAAAGTGACATGCTCTGAATCGTTGGTGACGGAGCCAAGAATTGAACCCAGGTCATGTAAGTTCAGAGCTCACATGCTTAGCTATCGTACTTAACCACCCCTTTAGCTCAGGGGCTGCATTAATCGGTGTTGTGCAGAGAAACAGAACCAACACAAAGAGATTTATTATGAGGAATTGGCTCACATGATTTCAGAGGGTGAGAAGTCTCCTGATCTGCTCTCTGCAGGCTAGAGACCCAGGAAAGCTGGCGGTATAGTCTCAGTCTGAGTTTAAAGTCCTGGAGGACCAGGAGAACCAGTGGTATGAGTTTTAGTCCAGGTCTAAAGTCTTGAAAACTGGGAGGCCGATGGTCTAAGTCCCAGTCCAAGGGCAGGAGGAGGTCAATGTCCTTGCTATGGAAGATAGAGCAGATTTGCCCTTTCTCCGCCTTTTTGTTTGAGTCACAGCCTCATGGACTGGAAGGTGCCCACCTGCCCTCGTGAGGGTGGTCTCAGTCTACCGATTCACATGCTAATGTCTTCCAGCAGCATCTTCACTTCCACACCTAGAAATGATGTTTGACCAGCCATCTGGGAATTCCCTTAGTTCAGTCAACTTGACATATGAAATTAAGCACCGTAGTATTTGTGAGCAGCTAAGCTCTCATGAACAACCTGGCCAGTCACCACGGACGCTGCTGAGGTGTGTAGAGCCCCAACAGAAGGCTGTCGTCCAGTCACTGCGGTGGAGATGAGCAAATTGCAGGCAGCGGTTGATTACATGTAAAAACAGGTATAGATTTGGGGGTGGTAACTTCAGTGATCTCTAAGGGGGCTATACCACTCTTCCCTGCGAAACTGAAACAAGACACCCAGTAGAGGGTCTTCCTTGATCAAGGAAGTCTTCATCAAGGCGCCTTCCTTGATCAAGGAACTGAAACAAGACCCCAGTAGAGGGTCTTCCTTGATCAACATTCACCCTCTGTTGGCCTGTTTCACAAATAGTAGAATTTGATCACCCCCAGTACTGTTGATGGGTCCAGTGGTGCTAGCATCAAAGTTACCATAAATAACAGGGATCAATACTGCTTGCAAATGGGATATCAAAGATGACACTGGTAATAATTAATAATAAAATTAATTAACGGTAATAAATAACATTATAATTAATTAATAAATTAATCAATGTTAATTAATTAACTAATGTTAATCAATTAATATTAATAAATGACATTATGAAGAACTTAGCATGTATGAGATATGGCTAATGTACTTTACATTTAATTCTCACGATACCACAGTAGGTACAACGAGCCCTATTTTACAAGCGAGGAAACAGGCACACCGAGGACCTAAGTGACTTGCCCAGAGTCACAAACTGGAAAGTTACAGGCCTGCGGATTGAGCCCAGGTAATCTGGAGCCAGAACCACATCCATAGCCACAGGTGTGGAATATGGGGTACAGGTGCTACAAAAAGGGATGTCTTTCAAATGGCCCAGGCGGGCGGATCGCTCAAGGTCAGGAGTTTGAAACCAGCATGAGCAAGAGCGAGACCCCGTTTCTACTAAAAATACAAAGAAATTAATTGGCCAACTAAAAATATATAGAAAAAATTAGCCGGGCATGGTGGTGCATGCCTGTAGTCCCAGCTACACGGGGAGGCTGAGGCAGGAGGATCGCTTGAGCCCAGGAGTTTGAGGTTGGTGTGAGCTAGACTGACGCCACGGCACTCTACTCTAGCCCGGGCAACAGAGTAAGACTCTGTCTCAAAAACAACAACAAAAAAACCAAATGGAGACAGAAACTGATTTGTCTGCCGGAGCTTTTCTCCCCTGGCCTTGACTCTGGATTGAGGGTGACTTGCAGACGGTCTAAGTTTGAATTCTAGGCTCCAGAGTCAAGATTGTCTTTCCTTAGTTGCAGTTCAAAAAATCCTCCCGTGACTACGGGCCCTCCTGGCTGGGCTCACGTCTCAGACTGCACGTGGCATCCACTGGGGCCAGCTTCCCCGGGAATCTTCAGGAAATAGAAATAACCAGGGGAAAATGAACAGTAATTACCTGGCATTAAGTCGAGACCTTTTGTGTGAAAGGCGTGTGAAGATAGGCCTTTCAGAGACTTAATGAGCCTTATCACGGGCCTTCAGCTTTTCCGAATACATTTGGAGCTAGTAAAACGTTGGACCTTACTTTCAAACCAAATTATACGACAGCATTATTTTGAAAGACCTTTGGAACAAGTGACTGAAAGTTGTTTTGTTTTTTTTTTTCCCCTCCGCCCTGAAGATAGAATCAGTTTCTCCTTATTAATGAGAGCCTGGAGTAATTTCAGAAGACAGCCAGTAAATAAAAGTATTTAATGGAATGAAATAGAACATGATTTGTAAAAATGAACTCAGAGCAGTGTTGCACCCCGTTTGCTGTTCATAGCTTGCTTTGCTCATTCGGGGAATGGTTTGCAGCATTCATTTATCTGGGCCAGTAAAGGCTCAGCTAGGCACTGGGGCTACTTCAAGGAATGGGAGAAAGAGGACATAGACAATTAGCAGGTGGAAAAATAAAGAGAATTTTTTTGAGACAGAGTCTTGCTTTGTTGCCCAGGCTAGAGTGAGTGCCGTGGCGTCAGCCTCGCTGACAGCAACCTCCAACTCCTGGGCTCAAGCGATCCTCCTGCCTCAGCCTCCCGAGTAGCTGGGACTACAGGCATGCGCCACCATGCCCGGCTCATTTTTTCCATATATATTAGTTGGCCAATTAATTTCTTTCTATTTATAGTAGAGACGGGGTCTTGCTCTTGCTCAGGCTGGTTTCGAACTCCTGACCTGGAGTGATCCTCCCGCCTGGGCCTCCCAGAGTGCTAGGATGACAGGCGTGAGCCACCGCGCCCGGCCTAAAGAGAAATTAATTAAAGCTTTTTGCAAGGTGCTAGGAAGGAAATGATGGGAAATATTGGGGACTGATGGCCTACTCTAGTTTGGTTGGGGACACAGGCCCAAGGAGATGACATTATACTGAGGCCACTTCAAAACCCACTGATCAGATAAAATTAATGATCAGTAAATGTATATGTTTGTAGAAAAGTAAGTGTCTCTTTTAGTGATGCTGCACTCGGTCTTCTTGCAGAGGTCTGTCCCTGTTTGCATTACTGTGACCTCTTGCAGTCTCTCTCTGTCATCTCGGGCCACCCAGGGACGTTTTATTACAAAATAGACAGACCTCTTTTCAGACTGTGTGCTCTCACTCTTCCAAATCAATTTCTGGCATTGCATGCCATGGCTCATTTGCTCTGAAAGGAAGGCGATGTTAGTCAACATTAGCAAGAATTTTAGGACAGGAAGATGCCCCATTTTCTAGTCAGTGGTACATTTGATCGAGTAAATCAGAGGTCCTCAAACTTTGTAAACAGGGGGCCAGGTCACTGTCCCTCAGACCGTTGGAGAGTGCGCACTGTGGGCCCAGGACGAGTCGGCTGCTAAGCAGGACAGGCAGCGGTGGCAAAAACACCTGGTGGCGGGCCGGATAAATGTCCTTGGTGGGCCGCATGTGGCCCACGGGCAGCAGTTTGAGGACCCCTGGAGTAAACTGAATTTACACAGGAGGCACCTGCCCCACAGGCAAGGTGACCTCTCTTGGGTGAATGAAATCATGCCTCATGTTGCTTAAAAGATGTTGTGACTCTAGAGAAATGTTGAGAGGGACAGAAGTCATTATGGAGTTTATGCTTCCATTTTTTATTTGTATTTATCTTTCAAAATAATATAAGAAAACCTTCAACTGTTTTAAGAATAAAATTATTGGAAGGTATCTTTAAAGTTGGCTCATTCTATTTTTTGTACTGTAAACTATCTGGTAAATCTAATTTAAATTCAATTTTGTTTAATGACTAGTTTGATATTATGATTCATCACTCTTTTACTTAATTAGTAACACTTGACTTTATGTACCCAAAATGTCCAGTTTGCACACTGATATTTTTTCATTTAAATAAAATCATGTTTTGAAAAGATAAAGCTTTTTTTCCCCCTGTGTTTGAAGCATGCCTTTTCGTTTTTGTTCTTGATTGCCATCAAATCTAAACCACCAGTGAAAGTAGAAAGATGAGTGTGTTGTTAATGTATTTCAGAGAAGACAATGGTTCGTCTTGGACTAAGACCATCTAGGTTCAAATTATGGTGCTCACTTTGAGGGCTTTTGGGAAGATTCTTTCCCTTTCTGTGTCTGTTTCCTCATCTTTAAGTTGATACTTACCTTGCAGGATCTATGTACCTACCATGTACCATAATAACTGCCTGTCAGGTGAGAGAATGAATTTAAAAACCACCTAGCATCATTTTAATATTGACATGATTATTAATATATATTATAGGATTTGGAGGAATGAAGAGTGACTTTTAGAGGTCATGACTCTAGTCCTCTTCTCTAAGGGAAAACCTCCCTAGTCTATTTCTGATTAATTTCATGGTTCTCAACTTAGATAATGAGTTCAACCCTGCATGTGAAGCTCTGGACAAGGGCACCCTCAAAGTCATAGGCTAATGGAGGTGCATTCATGGAACATCATTTTTGCTTCAACACTGGGGGGAATTAAAAGCATGTGTATGTATTAGAAGCACCATAATTATATCATGCAATGGCATGTGAAATTTGCATGAATTTTGAAAGGTCTAGACTAGACTTCGAAAACCATTTACATCTATAATGGAAAGATTAAGACTATACCCACAGGACCTGAGGATCATTTTCTTTTGTTATTCTGGAAACTTTACTGGAAGTGTTTGAGAAACGTTAAAAAAACTGGTGGGCCATTTACAAGTTGTAAATGACATTCTAGAATTTTCCTGAGTCATCTCTTTTATAATATCTTCTAGCATTGTGATATCTAGCATATGATATCTAGGTAGTGGGGGTGGAGGAGTTAATGATATTATACAGTCTTGTGCAGCTCGTAGAGTTATAAAGTGACTGCAAGTTGGTTTGATATTCAGGGTCATTTGGCTGTTTGGGAGATGATCTTGGTCTTGGCTTATGGAATTCCACTATCGCTTCATTCTTACATTTCCTTTATTAACAGTGTGTCACCTTTCTCTTTATGAGATTCTCTTCTTTCCAGGCCCTGTGCTTTCCCACCAGTGGCTTTTTCCCCACTAGCCAGACTTTTCCTCTGAACTGTATGCACTTACCCATATCAATATTGTCTCATCATCTCCTCTTTGCTGTCTCGAGGTATCTTTAAGAATGAGATTAGTAAACGGCAACTCCGTCCATCTGTTTGCATGTGCCACAAACCTAGGAAGTCATCCTGGGTACCTTCCTGGCCCTCACCACAAACCCCTTCCCTCCCGATCCATTTTGTCCTCAGCTTATTTCTATTTTATCTCCTGAATACCGCTGGAATGCGTTCACTTTTCTTCCTTTCTCCTGTCGTCCCTCCTTGTCTAGCTTTCATCGTCTTCCTCATTTTCCTTCCACCATATAGCTGGTCTCTGCCTATAGCTTCGGCCCCTGGGTGCATGGCATGGACTTTACTCTTGGCACTCCTGCCTCGGGCCAGGCCTCGGCTCTGCTCTGAGCCATGCTCTCTCTAGCCACGCTGCCATCCTCTTTCTCTGGTGAGTTCCTGGCCATCCTTCAGGCTTCAGCTTTCTCTCTTCCAGTCCTAGAAGGGCTACCCTGTTTCCCCACTTATTCCCAGTTATAATTACACATTTATTATACACAACAGCACCGTTCAATCATTGTCTCCCTCTCTCCCACTGGGCTGTGGGTTCCATGAAGTCAACGCTTCTTTTTCATAGTTACATTATTCCTAGCACCTAGAACAAGTGCTCTCTTACATTTTGACTGAACGAGCAGATGATTTGCTAAGACAAGTTCACGTGTAGATGGGAAGGAAGGAGTATATTGGTAAAGCTCCCACCAGTCTACTGGATTGAATTTCTGTTCTTCAAGGGAAGAAGCACCTTTTGGCCCTGATGTCAAGCACAGAAGGGTTTGGACCAGATGACATTGGGCATTGAGTGGCAGGCTACTGAGCTTGATCTTTGTATTAGAAGCTGCTGTAGGTGGGGAGTCCCAGGCCTGATGGTCTCAAACCTGGAATTCCCTGGAAGGAGAGGGGGCGGATGTGTATTCCACGCTTTGCTGGGACCAGGAGGACCGCGGGGCCTGGAAAGAGGCGGGACCCTAGCAGCTGGGAACACCTGAAATAAAACCCACTCATGTAATTTTGTATTAACAAGACAGGAGGCACCAAAGGTTAGATTTCCTTGTTCCAAGGCAAGGCTCTTTGCACTCATAGCTGACAAAATAATAATGAGGAGGAAGATGATAAAAATAGGTACCATTAATTGCTTTTTTTCCTTCTGTGCCAGATTCTATGCCAAGCACTTATATTATTAGC